>CAAKHF010011788.1:0-17635 GCA_901007745.1 Hippocampus kuda
TTAAGAGCCGCTAACGTTTATTTCTTGACATCATTTTTTTTTTTTGGTCTTGTTTTCAACCACAGATTGTACACCGCATGTCTATTCTAGCGAAGGGAGACTAGTTCACCGCGTGCTTTGTTTTCTCTCGCTCATCTGCTAGCACAGCGTTTTATCGAAGACTTGTGACTTGTAGCGCACAACCTATTACCCTGCTTTGCATTTTTATTTATTTAACCTCTTCTTTTTCGTGAATATTAAACATTTATTTTGACATTTGTAAACACTTCCCCATAGGATCGACCTAGCACGGACACAGAGGGTGAAAGCGGGGTAGAAATGTCATTAAAATGTGTAAAGAGTATGCAATTTGAGAAAGGTTACACGGTTGTAGTTTTAACATTTTTTTTACATGGTCATTTCTAGAATATACGGTAAATTGTAGCGTAGGACACGGTAAACGTTGAAGATTTTCCATTTCCGTTTCAACTGTCTTCGATGAAACGTGTTTAAATGAACATATTCAGTAGGAACAACACATGACACGTACTGTATGTAAATACACCAGGTACAAAAATGCTAAATATAAGCAATGGGAATTTCGGTAATACTTACTGTGCAAATTGCCTGAGAAAAAACCCCCAAACGTGACGTTCTTTCTGGCTGTTTTCCTCTAAAGCGTCTAAAAGTGAATAACTTAATTAAGAGTCTCAAGGGGGAGGCACAAGAAGAGATGCGGCTGCTATTTATTTTTTTGTGAGGGGGGTGTCACACTTTCCATGCTTTTATTTTCAAAATAAACCGAAGACTGTAAAATAAAGTCCAGTGAACAATTAGCAATGTTACAGTACTGAAGGTTGGTAGGGTGCATTTGACCGTCATTCATTTTTGGGAGCAGACTTTTATCAGATAGCGCACTGACTGCGTGTTCTTTAACCACCATGAGGGACATATTATTTTGTGTGTGGATTTTCCTTGAATTAGATATCTATATATTTTTTTAAAGACAAACTACAATACTTCCTCTTGTACCTTAGCCAATGTTAACTGGATTCCAAGGAGCTGCCAGCTTGCTCCACTAGTCAGATTTCAATAATTAGGTTTTGCCTTTACTCTGGATTTGACCTATAGTGTATGCGTCTGTGTGTGTGTGTGTGTGTGTGTGTGTGAGAAAGAGTGAATGTAAGCGTGTGAGCACAGCACACCAAAAACAGGAACTTCAGCCAAACAAACACTGTAAACAATGTCTTTGGAGAGGCTACAGTTCAACAAAAACAAGAAAGCTGTGACGGAGCTGGTTTTTTTTGGGCTTCCCAGATCCTCAAAATGAACTTAGATGCCAGGTTACATCCAAATCAGATGAATTAGAGCACCAACAAAAGCCATTTGTGTAATTTACCCGCTTCCAACAGGGTGTCATTAGGGAAAATTCATAAATAGGAGATGGTGAAAGTACAACAATTTGCTCCTTTCATGTGTCCTCTTATGAAAGAAACGTCCACCCACTCATGTCATTTGGTGAAAATGGTGTCGACGGACTATTTTTACAAATTTTCTAGGATGCACCAAAGACTCAATTTGCCACTTCAAACCCAAATTGCTAAATTCTTGTTTAATTTATGTTTTGGGGTTGATTTCACGGGTCCTTAAGACTTTTTTTAATGCGTCCTGTTTTGATTCACTTAATTTCCGACTAAGCCTGAGAACTGCTCTGTCCTTTGACCTCTGGTTCGTCCATAACTTCTACATCTGCCGAGTTGCAAGCATGTGTGGGGTCTTCACAACTCATGGGCGAGACCAGTTTCTGGCGTAGAAGTGGGACCTCGGCGGAAGAGCAGGACTGGGCCGAGACTGGTGGGGAAGGATCCGGTAGAGACTGTGAAATGAAAATGGTCCCGGGGGGGTCGATGCAGATGGTGGGGAGGGTGCAGTGTCGAGTAGGGTGAGAGGGGTTAAGGCGGTGGGAGCGCGTCCCCGCCGGGCGGTCGCAGCGCCGACCCTGTGGTAGACGAAGGCAGCAGTCTTTGCAGGACTGGTAGGAGGGTTTGACTTTTAAAGGGTTGCCCGTGCTAGCACTGTCCTGCAAGGAGAAAATGGTAAAAGACTCAATAAGACGACAATGTAATCAGTAATACTAAAAGTGTTGCAGTGTTGAAAACGTAAATAATGGAGTTTACCCTAAATTTGAGAAAAAAAAATTGTGAGGCAGATTTTGGACCCACAAAAACAATTGACACTTCAATTCTAGCAAAAACACAGAGTTGTGCGAAATTTGAGAAATTTAAAAAAATGGCACTGACTTTATTCAGAATCATTCCCTACTCAGGAACAATTATACCTTGCATGTTCAGTATTTGCCAATTCATGGATTTTTCTTTTCAACCGGGCCCGCATTATTTGCTGATTTTGTGTGACCAACACTAACAACTTCATTTGGACAAAAGTATCACTTTGCTGGTTTCCCTGTGGAATCGTGGTGCCAAAGACCTTTTTGTTGAAGTCATGTGCGTTTGTGGGCCGTCTATGGCAATCCCAAAGCTTTTGCCCCCTCAAAAAGTCCCAGTCGTCACCCTTGGTGTTCCTCAAGTTGGAACATGTGTGATGTCACGTCAGCTTGTGCTAATGGATCATTTAGGCTAAGGTGCTAGCTAACACCATTGCTGAGTCTTTCACTACTGAATAGTCGCTTATGTAACATGGGTTCCCGACTGCACATGCTAGATACATGGTGTTGATGCTTTATGATCATCTTGTTTTTAAGCGCTTGGCCGCCATCTTATGGCATCCGACAATTACAAACCCCTCATAGGGTGGGTGTCAATGATTCATGGTTTTCGCGATTCTCTACTCACGTCAAACGCAGCCGGGCAGCTCCGCTTGGCGGCCAGCCGGTTGCTGTTGTTGGTGTTCAAGTTGGCCAGACCGAGACGGCTTTCCTCCGCGTGCTTCTTCCCCTCCAAGGCGGCCATCTCGGCCTCCTCCTTCTTGGCTTCCTCCTCGTCTTCCTCCTCCAGTGTGCTGAACTCCAGCCTCAGCCTCATGTCCTCCAGGGGGTCCAGACGCCCACACGTCTGCGCCCCCGTCCCCCCACCGCCGCCGCCACTTGGCAACGCCAGGTGGGCCACGGGGAAGCCCTCGTCCTCCAGGAGGGCGTCTCGTTCCACGTCCTCAATCTCGATGAAGACCCTTTCCATGCCCAGCAGGGGGGGCCCTCGGACTGGCGTGGAGGGCTCGCTGTCCAGCGCCGAGTCAGACAACCGTCGAAAGTAGTAGTTGTAGTTGAGAGAGTCCAGGGGCTCCATCTCCAGACCCAGGCAGGGAGACGCCCCGCAGACCCCCCAGGCCTCCTCTTTGTCCTCATTGCGCTCTGAGCACTCGCTTGAGGCTGGCAAATCGTCCGAGACTTCCTCCTCCACGCCGGGTCTCCACAGCTTGTTGTAATGCTGGTTGCTTTTTTAAAAAAAAGGGCGTGGAAATGGATAGACACGGATAATTGAGAATCAACGACACGGATACCTAAAACAGGACACATTTAAGCATTTTCCTTCCTTCTGTTCAGAATTAGCAAAGGTCAGAATAGGGGATGTCTGTAAAGATTATCTTGAGCGATGATGATGCGTGTCACGAGGTAGAATTTTTTTGTGTGCTCTAGTAGTTGTCTGATAAATTGGAATTGCTGTAGCACCGTTAGCCGCCTATGGCGTTTCGCATGAAAATGTTAGCAGTACGCTGGCAGACGTGGAATTGCTGTGACACCATGAGCCGCCTGTGGCATTTCGCATTACAATGTTAGCAGTATGCGAACGAATGTTTGTTTCTATGTTTTACGTGAAACTTTTTTTTAAAATATATATATGGTTGCTCTTTAGCACAAATTTTCCCCTATAGCGCAAGGGTCTGGAACGCATCCGGTGCATGATTGTATGTGCGTTACCTGGCATCCAAGACGCCCTGGTACTCCGCCAGCTGCCTCATGAATCCGGCGTTGGGCTGAGCGACGCTGCGCTTCTGCTTGACGAAGTTGTAAGCTTTCTCCAGGGGCCATCCGTACTCCTTCATGGCGTATGCCATCACCGTGGAGGCCGAGCGGCTGACGCCCATCTTGCAGTGCACCAGGCACTTGGAGCTGTTCTTCCTGTAGGGGCGGGGGAGGAATAACAAACACACTGACAAACCCGTGGAACGCCATCAGCACGCGAGTCTCACACTGATATATATTTACAACCCAAAATGGATTTTTTTTTCCACATTTTAGATTTTTCTGTTGTCATTGGGAGTAACCATTTCAGGCACCCTGTAACCTGATCACATGATTAGCTGTCCACTGTAGTAACCGCTGTCCCCTGAAAGGGTATTTGGCTTTTAGGTGGAGTACCTAATGAAGTGTCTGATGAGCGCATATTCCTCCGAGTGCAAAAACATGAAGTCCCAATCGCAAATGGCGTCACCTGGCTTTGACAATAAAATTGTAGGTGTCGTTCCAGTGGGCCAGCAGGTCGCTGGCGTCCTCATCGTAAACGCGTACGTTGTGATAGGAAAAGATGCCCGGGAAGAAGTTGTCAACCTCTCTCGTCACGTTCAGGATGTAGCCGACGCTGAAAAACAACAAGAAAAAATTCAATCTTCTCTTTTATTCTGTGTAATTCTTAAGCCGCTTTCACTCTTGATTCCGCACACTAAAAATGCCATCTAAAATCTGTCTGAAGGCAGTTGGTTGCACTGGATTTTAGAGTAAAGAGGGCAGAAGACCCCGTAATTTTTCTCGTAAACATGCTGCATTTTAAAACCCTGTACGATCGTCCTTGAAAACATGAAATTTCGCTCAAGTTCATTTTCGATTGCCATGACCATATATGGCGTGATCAGCCTATTGGGAAGCATTCTTTGGCATATTGATATGACTCATCTCACCCACAATCACGAAGTTCCTCTAGGTTGGAAGCGTTCCATTCCGAGCCCTACAGGACGAGAAATATTGTCATTTAAATCCTTGACAGTTTGTGTGTATCATATTGTAGTCGGATTACTGTCATGTCATGGTAGGCTGAATTAGTATAAAGTCGGTGGTGGCTCACCAAGTAGACGTGGTCAAAGATGGGCGTGGCCTTGTCCATCTGACCCAGGATGAGCAGCATTTCGTTGTCGATGAACTCCTTAAATTTTTTCAGGTTGCAGCTCATGTGTTGCTCCAGCTCGTTGCGGATCTGGCCCCGGCAAACAAACAAAAAGTTGTATGTAGCGTGATGACCATTTGTGGGGGCACGCCTCTTGTTGGGACAAACCTCCTTGGAAGTGATATTCTCCAAGTCTTGGAACATCATGATGCCACGTAGCTTGGTTTTAATCAGACTCTCCGTTCGCTCCCTTTCAGTTGGCCTGCGGGAGGGGACATATCAGAAAATCATGTGACCTGATTCTCCCGCCTGTGCTAATAAGTAACATAAGTCATATGTCGACGTATGCCCATACGCAGAAGACAAAAGATTTTGGACTCACTGGTCCCCAAAGATGGCAGGGGAGTCGGGGCGAGTGCTCTCCAGGTCTGTCATGGCGTTCCACTCGTTGACGCAGCTCTGCTCGGACGACATGCGGCTTTCGTAGAACGCCATCCATGCAAAGGATGGGCCGCCGGGGAAGTAGCTGAAGCGGCGAGACACCTCGCACGCCTTGTGCACCACCTGAAGGGCGAACCTAAGCAGCACGGGGGGGCAACAAGAACCTGAGATTGATATATAAATTGAATAATATACTGTAAGGTGGGATGGACAGAAGAAGATCGATCCCAAACTCGGGAAATATATTGGATATAGCATCCGATGCAGGGAAAAAAACGTCATTTTATAAATAGGAATGTCGATATCTATCTAATCATACTGCATATACGGATGAATTGAAATTGGACCAAGTATCGGTACTTATGGCACCTGTGACAACTCACCACATGGCCTGCACGGACACGGGCTTGAAGGCATGAGAGCGCCCCGCCGTCTTCACACTGAAGCCTCTGCAAGATGGAAAAACATCATGAAGAACAAGATAAAGGATAAGAAGAAAAAGATGACAAGTAGAACAGTTGTGGGACGTACACACAAACATGAACACACAATGTAGTTGCATGGGGGGGGCTGGTTGGTGTGAACGTTTCGGACCCATGGAACTTTCCTATAGCTTTTTACGCGCACACAATGTTAGCAGGTTAATGGTAGACACAAACACAATGTGACGACGTAAGCAACTCAAAAAAAATCAAAATAATAATAGTGGCAATTCACTACATCGCCACTGGAGGTCAGTAAAATTAACCTGTAGACACAAACACAATATGACGTCAACAACTCCTTTCACGCGCCCCCCTCACCCAAAAATAAAAAGAATAATAGTGGTAATTCACTGCTTCGCCACTGGAGGTCAGTAAAATTCCCAGTCATGGGTTTGAGAATATTAAAAAAACAAAAAACAAAAAACAAAAACAGAAATAACAAAACCAGGTTCAGCCTAGTTGTAAGTATAAAGCTCATCTTACCCGTCTCCATCCAAGTGTATGTTGGTATCGCTCCACAGTGGCAGCACCATCCCGATGGAGCAGCTTTTTCGAGAGGGGCATGGCCATGATTAAGAAAAAAAGAAAAAAAGAAAAAAAGTAAGAATTGGATGACACGCTTATGGTAGAGATGGTCAACCTGTCTTGGTGGGCCAAGTCCACCCCGAGGATGACGTTCTCCTCCGTGTCCTGATGGCCGCTTGTATACACCACCAGCATGTATTGCACATGCTCCGACCAGCTGCTCTCCAGTCTCACCGCCTGACAAACACCAGGAAGTCATTTCAGGATTTAGTGAACTACAGACGTGAGATGCTTAGAATTGCTTAAAATATGTAATTTTGGTAATAGTCAATTGTTTACATCATTTAACATCAATATATTAAAAGTATTATGATATACAGTACTGCATATTTGCTGCATTGGATATAGACAATAAAAAATATATATCAATAATATTACATCGCTTAATCATGCAAAAATGAGTGTCATAGAATAATAGTATTTATATTTACTGTAAGTAAACAGGTTTATAAAAGGTCAAAATTAGGGCTGTGCGAGTATCGATAGCAGGTATCGTATCAAGCCAATACTAGTCTTATTGTGATGTCTCGGGTACTTGCGACAGCGGCTGATACCAGTCACCCATTGTGAACTTTATTCTCTTTTGCAGAGTGACTGCTCTCCCTTTTCCCAGAAATAAACAAAATGTCTTTCATGAAAATTATCTGACATTAGTTCAAAAGGAATTTTATGCATGGAGAGTACAAGTGGTATCGGTTATTTAATATCACACAGTACGGACGAGTTGAGTTCTCGTACCAGTATCGGTCTGACAAATAAATTACACGTTGGTAGTCAAAGTACATATTATAATCTAATAATACAAAAACTAAGATAAAATTTTATAAGAGACTAAAACAAACTTGACTGACTGCAACCATCTTTTTCATTAGCATTACGATTCACACTTGTTTTGCAAAAGCTTGATGAAAACTGAATAAAAATAAAATATGTACCAGCTTAATGCGATCTTCCGAGCGGAGTATCTTAAACATGACCTGCAGGTGTTGAGGCAAGTCGCCTGTAAAAGAAAACACAAACACATTGCCAACGTGGACTTGATTTTATTTTCCCCAGGTTTTTTTGTTGTTGTAAGTTTGCACGAACCTGTGTGTTTGTGCTGGGTGGGCATGTCGGGTGGCTCTGTGTTGCTGCCCTGCTGGAGGAAGAGGGCGGCTCCCTTCACCATTAAGAAACTCTCGCTGAGGCTGACAACGACACACAAGACAGGATTGGTCATGCCACAACATAGATTGTCATGACACACAGGTACTGGAAGAGTAACAGAAAGGTAGACAAGTGCACATTTAGCTTCTAAAAAAATGTACGGAGGGTACATGAGACAAATGAGCATTTACACTCCCATTTCCACAGATGACGGACTTAGAGTCTTTTGGCGAGAGAAGCGGGGTACAAGCCTGGACTGGTTGCAGTCATTTCCAGGACAAAAATACACGTAGAGACAAAAAAAAGCATTCACATTTCAAGACGATGCAGAGTCTTCCATTAACCAAAAATGACTTAATGCGAGAGAAGTGGGACACACCATCAAAAATCATACGTACATCAAAAAGAGGACAAACTCACCATTGATTATTTTTGCGATCCTCATCGCTTCCAAAGTCCTGGAAGAGAAAAAAAAACAAGGCAAAGCTTTGAAAAATTGAATACATCACATTGAGGATAAATCCTGAAGAGGCGAACCAAAGATATTCATTTTGAGTGACGAATTGTTTTGGTGCAGTTAGCTGGCGACCAATCGAGGGTAGCTGCAAACATTCTCAGAACGTAATACGCTACCATGGAAAAGGCTAACTTCAAAATAAAAGTTGTCCAAATAATAATGTACATTGACGCCAAAACAATAGCCACAGGAGCCTTTTATTTTGAAGTTGGCTCGCATGGTGGTGGTGAGTCGGACATTTACAACTTAGAACTTTTAAAAAATGCATTTTTGTTATTTACTTCTTATCGACAGTATATGAATAATTAATTAATGAATTAAGTCACAATGATTTGTAGCTACCCACTGCCTAATTTACCTGGCAACAGTCGAAAAGGGGAGTATCGGCACTTAAAAGTACCGGTAAGTGTGGTTTAATTATTATTATTATTTTTTCAAAAACCTAAAAAAAAATCTTCAAGCGCAGAGGAACATTCCATATACATATTCCATAAACAAAAGAGGTTAAAAAAACCATGGTGGGAGGTAAAGTAGCAGAAAAAAATGTTTCATACTCAAAGCAAGTTACAGTAGTCACTTGAGCAAGGCCTTTGTGGGGATATACTGCCCTCTGCTGCTCGAAGGCTGAACAAACCAAACATTCACTCACTCCCATTCAAACCCATGGACATGATTTTGTGAGGGGTGTTCCTAAAATGTTGGCCCTCTGCATAAGCCCAAATAGGAACACCTTTCAGCAAAACAAAACTGATCCTCGTCGCTTTTATACGGACAAGTGTACCTCATAAAATGACCAAATGAGGACTTTGTTGCTGTGCTGACTCAAGCCAAAGCGACTGCCTCTACTCTTCCCTCCCCACCAGCCCACGCCTTATTTATTAAATCACATTTATTTTAGTTCCATGTTTGTCTCCGTACCTCCACCGCACTGCTGGCCGAGGATGCTGCACTCGGGCTGGGGCAGCGATGCAGAGTCACCAGGGCCATGGCGGGAGGGAGGCGAAGAGGAGGAGGAGGATGTGTGAAGATGCGCCGAGTTGGCCTCCGCTGTCACCGGGGAGAAAACGCTGAGTCAGGCCGGGCGACCCGGCTCCTGGGGGGGCTGCTGCTCGACCAGCGCTCCCTGCACAACTCGGACAAGGAACACAAGCATGATAGTGACGCTCCTCATGTCACTCGCGTGCGCATGGATGGCGAGAGACAAACAGAATATACGTGCCCGCGTGCGTGCATGTGCGCGCGATGCGCAGCTTTGTGGGGGCCGCCTCTGATTGGCTGGCCTAGTTCGCGTGTGCGCTGTCATTGGGCCAATGTTGTCAAGGTGACTGGACAGACTCGGACCAGATACCACCCCACCAAAATACTGTACATGGAGAAGGAAAAAAAAAAAACCCAAACACTGAAGATGGTGATATTTTTGCTTTAGCAATGTGCTATCATTTCAAAAATCTAATACCCAACAGGGCAAAAATCAGTCTTTACGTTTCCTTTATTTATTTTTACATCACTCTTTATTTCAATCTAGAAACATTTGAGATAAATTATAATAAAAAAACTAAATCAAAGAATCTAAAATATGGGTCTCTCGCAACATTGCTTCTTCATGTAAAATTTCATTCTTGTGTTAGTTAAAAAAAAATTAACTGTCAGTAATGAGACAAATGATGCATAAAGACAGAAAAAAACTAAAAACACCGACGATGGCATGTTAGTACCATGCTAAATATAATAATAAAACATATCATATTACAAGGCTATTATAATGCGATCCCAGCCCAAGTCTTTTTTCATGACTTCATTCCCTTAAATTAGAACCATAATCATGTGACTATTATTACTAGTATTTTTAAATGCAAACATTATTCTTGGAAGACAAGAGAATATTAGATAAGAAGTGCCAATTTTGGAGAATCTGTATTAAAAAAGCATAGATGTATTTAAATAATGGTGTAATATAAGTGAAGAGAGGAACCTAAACAAGGTGTCAAATTTGTTGAAAAAAAAACTAAACAAATATGCTATTTGAGTTTATGAACACTTCCTAATAGTGGTTATGTTAGCACAGGAATTTTGGTATAATGAAAAAAAAGGCCAGGAAAATCTGAGAACATCTGAACTTTATTTAACATTATTTGGAGACACTTTAAATAGTGGCAGGTGTGTGCTGACTGCCATTTAACATGAATTTTACAAAATTAAATATTCGGCCTAAAAAAAAGATTGCAGTTTTTTGTTTTTTTTGTGGAAGTAGTCCATGTCCTGTGAAAAACAAGAACGGATTTTGCAATGAAAAGTAATCTTAAGAAAATAGTCTTTTTTTCCCAAATATGAAGATGTAACGTTACAATATTTACAAAGTTTAATGAAGGAACAATCAATTTCAAAATTACTGAAAACCCTCGCACGTTTGCAGCTCGGCATTCACAAATTCACCCACGGAAGATTTTTTGGGGGGAACCTCGATCCTGTTTTTCAGTTTTTGTGCTCAGGACAAAGCTCAATAAAGTTTTTCTTTGGCACCACCTGGTGGCATTTTATTGAACCGAGGCGAGGCGCTTCATTTAGGCAGTCCCTTTTGCAAAGACAAAATTTTTGTGCTAATGTGCTTTGCTCCCATCTTGTCTGGTTTACGGGCAATTAAGAACCACCATTCCACGCTTTGGAACATCGGCGAACTCTGTAAACAATAAATTCCAACATGGTGTCAATGGGGCTCAACGGGCATGACGGATAAAGCTCGATATAAACCGTCCAAGGGAATGTAACAGTGCTCCAAACTACCAATGAAACCACTTCCACCTTAACGACACCCGTCTTGACTCCTCGCCTTTGCCAAAGTGTCCATCTCTGACAACAGGCAACAGCTTGAATGCCCGCCGTGGGACTTTTAGCTAAGCCTTCTCGCAGAACCTAGCGTGGGCGTCCGCTCAGACTCCTGGAGGGCCCTTCCCGATGTCTCGATGGGCAGCAGCAGGCACAGGAAGCCGGCCAGCAAAGAGCAGAGGCAATACACGGCCAGAGTCAAGGATACAGAATGTCGAAGCAGCACCTTTGATCAAAACACTGGAAGTGTTAACAAGCAACATGGCGCCGTTCTGGGCACCTTTTCTTTTTTGTATGCACCTATATATTTATATTGTTTGTATATAATTTAAAAATATATATTTATAATTTTTAAAATAATTTTCCCTGGACAGAGGCTTACCTGTGCCACAAAGGGTGTGATGAGGGCGCCCACCTTGGAGATGGCACTGCAGGTGCCAATGGCCAAGGCCCTGGTCTCGGTCGGAAAGACCTGACGAAGCACAGCGGAGACTTTGACCTGATACCTTTCAACATATTTCTAGTTCATAAAAACACTGTCAAACCTCTGGCGTGTACACATAAACAACTTGGAATCCCCCCGAGATGAAGGCTCTGCCGATGAAGATGAAAATGGTGAGCGCCGTCCTGCGAGCGGAAAGGCACACAAAGTTAAAGGAGACGTTTTGCGCATGCGCCCCCACTGCGACATAATTTTAAACCCATCCCAGGTGTCTCAATAACATGTCAGTGATTAATAACTGTGACCATGTATGCCCTTCTTTAATCGGGTCCGGCGAGCATTTAATATTCATCAAGAATCCTGTGATCATAGTTGCATTCATTTGTTTACCCCCCCCCCCCCCCCATAAAATGTGGTCATTAAAATGTATCCATTCATCTTTAGTTCATTTTGACATCCAAATTACACGATTACACGCACACACATGGGCATTACCTCCCAATACAGGCGTACAAGGGCAGAAGGCTCAGAGTGAAGATGAAGAGGGGCAAGGCCATGCTTTTTTTCCTGCCCAGACAGTCCACCGTACCCAGAACCACCACCAGGCCTGCCAGAAAAACACACACCGTCAACCAACATTATTCGCAACAATACGTCGTCATATTCTTGTTCAACTGCAAGTTGCCTTGGGGATATGTTGAATGTTGACTTAGCAACAGTTATCACCTCAAAACCCAATAAAAATTTACCACTAAATAATTCCCTATTTATTCTGGCTGGCACATTTCGTGCTGCAATGAAAATTAAACACGCCGTTGAAGCCTTTGTACACAACTTAGTACATGCTTCGGATGAACGACCAAAATCTTGACAAAAAAAACTAATCATACAAAACGCAGACATACAAAAATCATACTGGAATTTTACGGGGCTTTTGCATCCAACACAGTTAATAGGCAATATTTCACCTGGAAATTCAGCCAAGGTGGTCCATAACAAGTCTCTGTAGTCGTCTGATGTCAGTAATTTGCATTCCAGACTACACCCCGGTTGAATTTTGGTCCCCTGGGTGACTGTCATTCATATTGGGGTTTTGTTTATTATCCAGGATGGAGAAAAGTGACAAACAGGCAAAACGATGCCACTTACCCCCACACGAATGTCCAGCTTGGAACAGCTCAGTGGTCAGAAGGATGATTCCATAATAAGTAAAGGCAAAGGAAAACCTTGAGGCAATATCAAATCATAAATTCAAGACTTTCCACACAACACCAAACTAGTCCTGAGATACCAGAAAACAGGAAGTGAGGAATGTTTGTCGAGCTAACCAAATGAACCAGAGGAGAAGCGTGGTTTTGTAATACTGTCGTGTAAAAAGATCCCGGAGATGCCCGCGGCGATTTCGCTGCATCAAAATCAGAAGAAAAATGTCAGTCGCAAATGCGTCAAACGACATCTTTGCGGTGGAAAGACGGATGGCGCCACCTGTATGTTGCAGAGGATCCTTCCGTGAGGTAAGGCTTTGCCGTTGTCTTTCGCGATGCTTGCTAACAACGCCATGACTTTGGCACTGTTGCCGTTCAGCAGGTTGAAACGAGGACTCTCGGGCAGACACTGCAGACAAAAAACAAACAAATAAGGTTATTTTAAAAAAAGACATTTCAAATGAATTGATTACTGATTACTGATGAACTGATTACATTTTTGATTTCAATTTCATTTAAAATGGACATCTTGATCAATAGTTTTTCATATAAATACATATAGAGAGGGACTGGAGGACTCATAGAAAGGCACGGAAGTGCGACTAAGTACTTGTCCTCATTCGAGTTGAGCAAAATTGTTCCCTCTGGAGCAATGTTGGAACTATTTGGTTAAACCACACCTCCTAGCATGCAACAACTTTATTGCACCTGACGTCTGGATTTTAACCTGTTTTACAACTGCTTCTCCTCACCCACCCTCGCTTGCAGAAGGCGCTAGGTCGCAATGAACGAAGCTGTTGCTGTGGACGATTCTGCTGACCGAGACAGGTCCTGAGCAAACCTCCTTCCCCAGAGGCTTCAGTCTACGGATCTTCATTACATGAAGGAGGTCCCTTCTCGAAGTTTATTTCATTTTTCTCTTTGCCCGGATGGTGGTCTTGACCAAATTTGTTAAACTGTACTTAATGAAACTAAAGAAAGTTGACTCTGCCACTGCCAACAACCTTACCAAGCAAAAGCATAGAAAGATGCCCAATGGTATGGCGGACATGCCTACTAGCCATCGCCAGCCGAGGGTGGGCATAACCAACACGGCCAGGAGGACCTCGAACACCACGCCGACAGTCCAAAATACCTGAAATATACAAAAAAAAACCAACAACAAAAAAAAAAAACAGAATAATTTCTTCCATTGAGTAATCGGATGGATTTGCAAGAGGTCACAACGTCCCGGCAAAGCTTGAAGGCAAAAATGTGACTTTATCATTTGCATTGTACAGTGAAAGTGATGCACGTGTAACAACCGCCATCAGGACGATGGAGAAGCCCCTCGACTTGCGTGGAACGAATTCCGAGTACAGGGTCAGCCTGGAAGTGAGCAAATGGTCATATCACGTTAGGTTCATAATCAGCAAACTGATAGTTTTCATAAAAATCTGATTTGGGATTTGTATTGACATTTTCCCCATTCGTACATCGAAAAGGCAACGGAAAACGAGTATGAAGTTTTGCTTTTTTTTTTTCCTGCTTTCATTTGCTGAATTGAATTTCTCCTGATACCAAACACTGTATCCATCCATCCATTTTCTAATCGGCTTATCCTCACAAGTGTCGTGGGGGGTGCTGGAGCCTATCCCAACCTGTCTTCGGGCAGTAGGCGGGGGACACCCTGAACTGGTTGCCAGCCAATCGCAGGGCACACAGACACAAACAACCATTCATGCTCACAATCACACTTAGGAACAATTTAGAGTGTTCCATTAACCTGCCATGCATGTTTTTTGGAATGTGGGAGGAAACTGGAGTACCCGGAGAAAACTCACGCAAGCACAGGGAGAACATGCAAATTCCACACAGGAAGGTCGGAGCCGGAATCGAAACCCCACACCTTTGCACTGTGAGGCCGACGTGCTAATCAGTTGACCGCCATGCCGCCCTAAAACACTATCGGTCTCTCGACACATATCTATACTACCTCAGGCATATAAATAAATTTTGCCTTGAATGCAAATAGACTAGATACATTCATTCTCTCGCTCGCTCATTCAATTTAAAAAAAAGTATAATAATGATCTGTTAATACTGTTATGTCTTGTAATAATGCTGAAAATATGTTGCGTTGCAAACAAATATTCTCCAAAAACAGAAACTTTTCTTAAACATGACACAAGTTTGACGCACAAAGTAAATACAACACTGTCTCGAATAAAAACCAAGTTTCACGGTAGCGCAAGGTACTTCCCTGACGTCATGTTTCAATGTGAACACTAGAGGGCACTATGTTTACCAAGCTGCACATAAATAAAAGCCAAAGAAGAAGCAATCCTGCTTTTGAAGATAACAGAAGGTAGAAAATTAAACTACCTTCCTCCAGGATTAGAAAAAAAAAAAAAGCTCTAAACTTGATTTAATCGTTCAAACAGATTCATCGCTCAGCCCGAAATGGAAAACAAAAACCAAACAACAAAAACAGATCTCACGATTGATGAGCTCCTCCAATGCCTACGCCCACCATGCCTCGTAGCAGCAACATCCAAAAAAAATTTGGTGCCAGGGCGCTCAACATGCTGTAGTAAAAAGTCCAGCACATACAAATGGTCAGGCCCTACGTTGACATTCACAGAGACAAGACAAAAAAAAACAAAAAAACAAACGAGACAGCGGTTAGTCATGCTGCATGGCTTGAGAAATGGTAAAAAGGAAACTGTGCTGACCCTTTTCCTCCCGTACTTGTCTGACAAGTTGCCCCATAGTGACGAACTGAAGCTCATCCCGGCAAACACCACCTCAGGGGGAAAAAAAAAAGAAAAAGGATAAAAATAAGGCTTTAAATAAAGCATAATTCCCATTTAACGCCTACGTTGACATCTATATGGCTACGTATGTGTCTTGCTGCCATGCCAGAAAACAAAAACTTCAATGTCACACTCAAAAGGTGATAAATGTTATCATTTTCATGTGTGAACGTTGTAGACTTTATGTTTTAACGAGGCGATAATTTGCGTGCGTTAAAATCATTAGCATGTTCATGTTTTAACATGATAATTTTCGCGTGTCAGCGTGATAAAAGTTTGACGTTTCGGCGTGATGCGTTTCACGCCCAAACATTATCATTTTTCAAGTCCAAGCGTGATGTTTGTCCAACGTTTCGGCCTGATAAGTTTCACATTTTAGCGTTTTAAATGGAACAGTTTTCACGAACAACGTACTAAGTTTCACCGTTTAGTCGTGATGGGTTTTACATTTAAACGTGCTGGATTTCACATTTGAACGTGATAATTTAGCGCATAGTATTTTTTTTATCATCAGAAAACATCTAAATGATATGTTTAAGGTGTTATAATTAATTGCCCCACGGGGATAAATAAAGTTTTCTGAATCTGAATCTGATAATTCGATGTGTGTAAATTTTCCCATTTTACCGTGAGAACAATTTTCACGTTTGTAACGTTCTAATTTTCTTTCCTGATCGAAAGTTTTGTGTTTAAGTGTCATAACTTACGGTGTGCTAAGTTTCATGTTAGCGTAATGAGCTCCACGTTTCGCCGTGATCAAACACGACTATCGTCGCATGATAATTCTGACCTTGTGCTAAGTTTCAGGTAGTATTTTTTTATCTCGTTAAAAGGTGAAAATTATCATATGATGAAGAGGTATCTTAATTCCTTAAAACATTAACATGTTTTAACATGACTCGCATTTCAGCTCACTGGCGGAGTACTTTTTGTGTCTTATGAATAAACGTTACTAGCGATGGAACTCAGCTGCTCTTCAATAGTACTGAAAAAAAAATACAAGCAAGGTTGACTGGGTGAAAACACTAAAGATTCACGTAACACTGAACTTTTTCATTCTGGTGCGTCAGCTTTATGCTTCAGTACATTGCAAATAATGCATTTGAAGTTATTTCTTCCATTGAGGACAAAAAGACAAAAAAGAAAAAGAAAAAAAAAAACGGCACCCTTACCGAGGTTAGGAGAGCCACTTTGTAGCCTTCCAAGGACCACTCGCAGTGCAGCTGTGGGCCAAGGATGCTGAGGATCATCATCTCCATGGCATCTGCCACCTGAAATTTCAGACGCAATGCTTGCTTACGTGTGCCCTTCAGCCCTCGCTGAATGTCAGTTCAACCAGGCTCCAGTTCCCCCGCAACCAAAATGGGGATGATCAAATAAAAATGGATGGATGTATCAAGAGATTTCTTACCCAGGAAAAGCCAGTGATAAATAGCAATTTCAACTGGAACCTCCCAAAGCCGAGAGCATCCAGCGCCTCATCGAGAGTGAAGGTTTCTGCAAAGGCCAAGTCATAATATAACTGCTTCAAATACCAAATGTAGATCTGGATCATATGTAGCACCCCAACCCCCTGAAAAAAAGGCCAGATTTTGAGGAATACTGTATAATCACTAATAGCGTACAAACCATGTTTGGGATCAACCGCCGGTGAAGACTTTCTGCACCCTAGTTCGATGCCTCCGATGATGACACAACCGTCATCCTTGATCGAACCTGAGCGCTCGCCATTGTGATCCACCGGGTTTCCCAACATGCTAAACACAAGAATACCAAAATCAGAGTAGAAATAAAAAAAACAACATCATTATTAAACAGTTTATTCAGCACAGAAACACAGCAGACGTCTCTTCTGTCAATGAAACCTTCGGATGTCCATAGACACACTCGGACACACACATCCAGATACAGATACACACAAATATGGCCCAGCATGGACATAGACATAAATGAGCACACACATGCTTTCTCACACACACACACACACACACACACACACACACACACACACACACACACACACACACACACACACACACACACACACACACACACAGAAAAACCCACCCACACCCCCACACACACAAACACACACAACAAAAA
>CAAKHF010011789.1:9689-23387 GCA_901007745.1 Hippocampus kuda
GGGGGGGGGGGGGGGGGGCGCACTGATGTTTGTCACGGTTCCAACAAGCGGCAGAGTTTGGTTTGGCTTGCAACAATCTCCTTAATAACAGCGTGACATCATTACAGTGGGGAACAGTGTGGCCAATCATTAAATTGAACAACAAGAATGACATTGTGCACCTTTTCAAAGCAGTGCTTGATGTTCTTGTTCCATTTCTGATCTCAGCAAACCAAAGTGTTTAATTTAACCCTGAACCCTATAATATACATTTATGTAAATCTGTGTTTGGATGTTTATACACAGCCAGATTCATACCGGAGTCCAACCGGTGACCTTCTTGCAATCGTTTTTTACCACACGTTCACCAGCGTCTCACCGGGTCCATCCATGCATCCGCTTTTTGTGCCACCTGTCATGAGCCAAGGTTAGCCGCCGCCTGTCCCAACTGACTTTGAGCGACAGACGGACTGCGCCATGGACAGGTCGCCAGCGTGTACCGTTAAATACCAAGCAACTCACGGATTTGTCACCGGCGGTCATTTGGCATTGTCTGAATTTACTCGCGTCCCTGAGGAGCAGTGGGTGGCAACTGTGTCCTGCCCGGGGGGCCGGGGACCAGTTGCAGATCTCTTGGTCATCACCTTGGCCAAGAAAGGTGTATGGAACATGATTTCGGTCGAGATGGCACAGACAGGCAGCCACTAGAGCTAAGATCGGTCCTAAAAAATCGAGGCCCGAGCCCGAAGCAAACCCGACATTTCATATTTTATTTGTGAGGACTCGGGAGGAGGACGAGGGGTGATTTCTGATAACAAAGCCTGTCATTTGGAACGAAATCGAAGTTAAACAAGACTGTATAAACATTTACATCTTTTATATTTCTGTTTGTGAAGAGGTTACATTAACCGACAACTTTCTATCATTGACGGATTATTTTTTTTTAAGAGGAGGACGGGGAAAATTTAAGGCCGTCCGTCATTTTGACGGGTTGAAAATTGTGCCGTAAACCACCGCAGTGGTACGTCCTTAAGAATCTAGCGCGGCACTGTAAGAGAAAGAAGCAGAGAGCCAAAAAAGAATAATGATGGGTGGGTCATAGACAGAGGCAGAAAGGAGTTCTTTGAATTGTCATTGCAAGAGTTTAGTACAGTACGTGTTGTGATGAGGTGACTTCTGGGTTTTTTTTTTGCGAACCACGGTCTCTCGTGGCCAACACTATTGATGGCCTCGAGAAAAACAAAACAAAAAAGTCGAGAAAAAAGCGCGAGAGAAGCCCGACCCGACCCAAACCCGAACCAATGATTGACATTTTAAGCCCCGACCCGACCTGAAATTCGGGTCAGATCCCGACCCGAAATTCGGGTCGGGCGGCCCGATCTTACCTCTAATTCACACTCACTTTAATACCATCACAGTTTTAATCGAACCCAACCAACCTGCACTGACGTCAGGCGATATCTTCCGTAACTCCTCGGCAGCCTCGCTTTTCCCGAATTGTGCTTTCATCGTGTTAAATATTGGAATACATGTCAGACTGTCAAGGATTCTAGTCATCTACAGCCCACGAATCAATTTCTGTAATGCAAACCGCACTGAACTGGCTATGCACTCAGGTAGGCTGCAGTGAGCTGACTGATCTGTCGCGCGTCTCAAAAGGAATCACTCCATCATCTCTTTGTTTGGGGAATTTGTAGCAGCACTGCTGCGCTCCCTTATTCCCCCCGCCCCCCGCAACCGTCCTTGTCCTTACCCAACCCGGAATGGCAACAAGAGCAGCCCCTTCCTCCCTTGCCACTGTCCTTCCCTTCGCACCGGAACTCGTGTCGTCAGGCAGAGTGGCAGTGGCGAGCGAGCACGTTGCGGCAAAAGGA
This sequence comes from Hippocampus kuda, assembly GCA_901007745.1. Classification (NCBI taxonomy): domain Eukaryota; kingdom Metazoa; phylum Chordata; class Actinopteri; order Syngnathiformes; family Syngnathidae; genus Hippocampus; species Hippocampus kuda. Next base: position 11,543 of record CAAKHF010011789.1, read on the forward strand.
GCTGCGAGTTAGCATGCGGGCAGACGGGCCCCTGCTGCGCGAGCTCGGATTCCTCCGGTGCCGGAGGCTGACGCGCCTCCCATCAAGCGGCGGTGATGCCAGCTCATATCACTCATATAAAACAGGCTGACTCCATTAGAGCCTTCCCCCGTTTCCCGGTCAAAGTGGGCGCGGGGTAACCGTCGCGATCACAAAGGATGAGTCACTCAAGGCCTTCCTCCTCGAGGCTCATGATATCTCTGGTCGCTCTCAGAGATTTTCTCAGTGGGCGGGTGCTCCGGGTGGGCTCTTTTGTCACACGCCAAAAAAAAAGCCACCCTTTCAGAAGCCTTCACCTCTCGCCGGCCCCGAAGGACAATGCTTCTACCTTCTCCGCAGGAACTCACAAAACAAGGCGCTCCGGCTCCACATGAGCATAATAAACGCTTTCAAGTGGGCTCAATCTCGCCGGGGCTCTGTGTCGTTTCAGAGCTATTAACCTCCTGAGCTGCGAAGAAAGGGAGCCCAATTTTTAAAACCACTTATTGTGTCCCGGCAGCTAGAGTAGCCTTCAGACAGTGAGAAGAAAAGACTTGACTGTTTAGAGCCTCGGCGAACAAGCGCGAGAGACTGACAGACACTGACAGAGACTAGACAACATCCACCCGTCGGCCATAGCGTGTGCACACATGGCTGCCAGGACCAAGGTTGTTTGCTTTATGCGCGGGCACAAGCCAGTCAGTCGGATTTCGGCGCTCACGCTCAGTTACATCTTGGAGAAGAAAGACAAGGATCAGGGAGGGAGGATTTTGGTGGTAAAAAGACCGGGCGCAGGCTGTGAGGGGCGAGGCCGTCCGTCGCCAAGAAAGATTAACAAGAAACATTGGCATCATTGTGGCTGAGGTTATGATCTCCTTCCCACAATGCAGCGGAGCGCCGAGTAGGCGTACATCGGACGCAGTCAAGGTCCTCACGGGGTCGTGCAAAAACACAAGACCTCCAATCAAGAGGGGTCCACGGTGCAAGGCTGCGAGCATTCTTTGGTTCCGACTGTTTTTACAATTCCTGTGAGAAAGCAGGGAAATAACACTCGCACATCGTTTCCTTTTGTTTCTGACGTTTTTTTGTTTTTTTTTGTGTGTGTGTGTTCACGCAGCACTTACAGAACCCGGCCAACTTCCACTCGGCGGCCACAGAGCTGCTCGACTGGTGCGGAGATCCCCGGGCCTTCCAGCGACCTTTTGAACAGAGCCTCATGGGATGCCTGACGGTAAGCAAACATCAAATGTGGTTTCGCGCTGGAATTCGTAGCGCATTTAAGATGGCGTCAACAAGATATTTGCTTTAATGAATGCTCGCCATGAAATGTCCTCTGTGCTTTTGTCTCGTGAGGCTTCCGGTTGAAATTTATCGCAAGCTGCGGTTTGATAAAACTGCGTTTGTCTTCGCCTCAAAATAAATAGGCTACACACAATATTGCCTGGAGCTTTAATCTTAGCGGTACAAGGGTGGGGGAGGGGGGGCGCCTATCGCACAAGGCTTTCTAGCTATGAGACCGTCACCGCCGCTAACGGTGAGGTTTTATCATTTGCGACCCACTGTGGCTGCAGCACACACAATGCTAGCAAGCGTGTCGCGGGGACCATTCAACCCGCAGCTCTCCATTCACCAGCTATCACTCACCGACGTGGGCGGAGGGCCAGAGCGCCGTCTGCCCATTCTCCAGCAGGTGTGTGATCAAATAAAACACACAAACACCCGCGCGCGCGTCAAAATCAAAAGGCTTGGCCGGGCCGCGATCAGTGAGAAAGACTGGAGGAGCATTGTTCCTATCACAAGTGGTAGCGTGAGCAAACAGATAAAGGCTCATTAATGTGTAAATCACAATAAAAGCCTCTTACAGTCTGATAAAGAGCCATACAATGCAGCCAAGCACTCAGCATGGCGCCCCCCGTCTATCTGCTAAATTGCTTCATTAGACTCGGAGAGCAAACAGCTCCTTATCGAGAGAATTACAGCGGGCGGTCAATGCATTCTTCCTGGGATTTTAGTCATCTCTGCGACGTCATCGTCTCGCTTGCAAGTGTCCAAGCTTGGAATATTAATACCGCCGTGTGGGATATTTGGCCGATGGGATTTGCTGCAGCTAAATGAAACGGCACGCATGCACGGAGACGCCTGTTGCCTCTGGCATGAGGAGGAGGTCATTCCCTGGTGGAGCTTCGGCAACGGAACCAATAAAGGATGACATGACAGCTGTTACAGATACACTGCACCTTCCTTTGTCCCTCGACAATGTGTGTGTGTGTGGGTGTAAGTGTGTGTTTTTTTTTTTGTTTGTTTTTTCAACAGTCATTGCTTGGAGACATCTTTTTCATTTCTGCCACCTGGTTGGTTTTCGAATGTACAGTGGTACCTCCGGGTTTTCATGATTAATCCGTTCCAGAAAGTCATAGGAAGTCCAAAGCATTTCGATCGGAAATCCCGTATTTTCCGCACTATAAGGCGACCCTAGAAGCATTCCATATTCTCAAAAGCCGGCAGTGCGCCTTATAATCCGATGCGCCTTATACATGCGTCAATATTCTGATTTCTTGGATGTAGTATTTTCAATGTTCTGTAAAGTGGTTTGTTATAGCTGCATTGGTCGTGAAAGCTCAATATAAATAAAGCTGTATTGCATTGTATTGTATTCCCTTCAGCTTAGCTCCATCTAGTGGTTGCATAACATCACCACAGCCACTAATGTAACTTCTATTCTATGCGCCTTATAATGCGATGTGCCCTATATATGAAAACCATTTAAAAATAGGCCATTCAATGAATGTGCGTCTTATACTCCCAATCGCCTTATGCTGCGGAAAATACGGTAATGTGAATCCAAATAATCCTTGAACAGAGATGCACCGGTATTAAAACAGAAGTCAGGTCAATTTTTTTCTTTGAAATTTGTTGTTTTTGCCTCCAGTAGTCAAAACACAGTATTCCGATATGTCAGACTCTGATTGCATTTGTGGCAATTGAATTTGTGGAATTGACTATTTACCTGTTTTCTCGGTTTGGTCACGTGACATTCGCAATGCAAGCCCAAAACACAGTGGTATATTAACGGTTTCACCATGCTTCATTTGGCCCGATGGTGGCTTGTTTAGCAGTTGCACAGAAACTGTTCTGTGCTTGTTTATTGAGCGTGACTGTTAAATAAGCCACCTTGTGACCCAAGAAAGTGTGAGGGGAAGCGGTTATTATACCACTGCGGTTTTAAAGGTCTGAATTTTGACAGGATGGGTTTGTTACACAAATTGCCTGTGTGTCGCTGAGCCCATTAGCGCAGAGTTGCTTTGAGTTGAAAAGCTTGTTGCGGAACACACTTTGCTTTGAACCCTTTATAGATTGCTTACAAAATGCTTTGAATGAACATGCATCAAGTTAGGGAAATGAATGGTCATGGTCAAGTCACATGTTTTTTTTTTTAATAATTTTTTTATTCTGTGTCAGAGAAACTTTGCAAACCTTGCACATGATCCCACGCATATTAGTCACAAGACTATCCATCTTTCTAGACTTGTCCTCATTTGGGTCACTGCTGAGCCGGCGCTCACCCGTTGATTTGGGGGCTAGATGCAGAGTACAGCCTGGACTGGTCACCAGCCAATCGCAGGGCACATAAAGACAAAATCAGAAAAACATTCACACTCATATTCACGCCTGTGACACTTAAGTCTTCAATGAACCTCCTGCAAAATCCACAAAGGAGGACCGGAGGCTGGGATTTGAAGCCCAACCCTCAAGGAATGTTAGACAGATGAACAACCAGTCTGTCACCAGGAAAAAGAAATTTTAGTAGTAACTGTCGTTTCACGGTTCAGACGCGCTCTTGTTCATATGGGACAGGAAAGAGTGAACAGTTGAGCCCTTTTGAACTGTTTTCCTCATCAAAACTGCAGCAACAAAGCGCATTGACAACGTTCTCTGATATGATCTGGCAAACCCGCTAAGCACTAAGGCACCATGCTGCCAAGAGTAAAAGTCAAATAAGAACACGTGTAACATTATAAAATATTACACATTTGTGTCTCCCATATGGATCAGCGCTCACGACAAAAAGAGTTCCTGTTCGTGCCTTAAATGATTGAACATGTACCGCGCCTCTCACTCAGAGTAAGCTGAGATAGGTTCCGAATCATCTGCCATCCTAAATGACGAGCTCTTGAGAAAATGATACATGTGTCGATGTAGCCCTTTTTAATGCTGTCAGTGCTTAATGGCGTATACTTCAAAATAATCCTAATTTTTGTATTACAACAAAATGCCACCCTGGCTGACCTCGTAATGAGTAGCTTGGAGGTCAGATGGAAGCAGGGCAAAGTTGTCATGTGGTAGATAAAAGCAAAGGCGTTTCCAGTTTAAAAGATTTACCGCTTTATTACCGTCACTCAACGGCACTTACATTCAGGCCTGTCATTCCCATGCTTCATGTCAAAATGCACCGCCTCCTTTTTTTTTTTTTTTTTTTTTTTGAAGTTGGGGAGGACAAAGCGTTCTGAACCACAGATGATGTTTGAAGTAATAAGACTTTTATTTTTTTTTTAAATTCTCTATCTATAAAGATGAAGAAGGTTTCACTGTCAGAATTGAGAGCTGGTGAGCAACTCTGCTTAACTTTACTTGCTTCACAGACAATAACAAACTAAAAAAAAACAACCAAAAATGTCTTCTTGTTGCTTTACTGTAGGTGGTGAGTCGCGTGGCAGCCCAGCAAGGCTTTGACCTGGACCTTGGCTACCGGTTGCTGGCTGTGTGTGCAGGCAACAGGGACAAATTCACCCCCAAATCTGCCGGTAAGACCCCTAACCCACCCTCATAAATGGACCAAAACACAAAAAGAATGTCTGAAATGGCACTACATATTAGAGTTCTTGAAATTCATTGACACTAGTGCACCACAGGATTAAATTAATCCCAGTCAGCCATTTTCCATTTATTTAACTGCTTGAATGGACAGCCATTTACTGTTTCAATTTTCCTTTCCATTTACTTTATATTGGTTAAAACGTGTATATACCGTATTTTCCGCACTATATGGAGCACCTAAAAGCACTCAACTTTCTTAAACGCTGACAGTGTGTTTTATAATCGATGCCCCTTATTTAGATATGGAGCAAAATTCTAATTTCTTGGCAGTAGAATTTTAAATGTTCTGTGAAGTGCAGTGATGATGAAAGCTCTAAGATATCCTTTATTTGTCCCACACTGGGGAAATTTACAGTCTACAGCAGCAAGATTGTGGGAAGAAAGAAGAAAAAAAAAACACTGTTCAATTAAGTGCAATATAAATACAAATATGGATAAGGTCGCAGTGCTATAGAAATAAAGCTGTATTGTATTGTATTCACTTTAGTGCAGCTCCATCTAGTGGATGCATAATGCAACCGCAGCCACTATTGTATCTTCTGTTCTATGCGCCTTATAATGTGGTGTACCCTATTTATGAAAACAGTTTTAAAATAGGCCGTTCATTGAAGGTGCGCCTTATATTCTGAAATGCCTTATAGTGTGGAAAATACAGTGTACATATAGATAATTGTTTTAATTGTTCACCCGAACCACACCCCCGAGGCAGTATCTCCTTCAAGCTCAGGTCCTCTACCATACATATTTATATATATATATATATATATAAAATATTATATAAGTAGGTAGAGAGATCGATATAGTATTAAGATGCTAATTATGTCTGCCTAAATTATCATGGGAAAAGTTATTCCAGTTCGTGATGTTGTTTTGTACAAAAATGTTGTGAAATGTGACTGGGCAAGTCATCGTTTTCCCATATAATTAGATATCCGTTGTTCAATTAGTGTGAACACGTTTACACCAACTGGCTCCTTCATATTTGCCAAAAGTCGTTTTTCAGCTGCAGCGGTAAGCTACTTAAGTGGGCGGCCAGACGTCAGTGCACCATATCGATCGTCTTGTTTCTCTCAGTCTGGGATAATGTAATTGTTGTGCAGGCATGGCTCGGGCCGGCTGTCTGACGGCCAGAGACTCGTCCTCGGGTCTCATGCGATCTAATAGAAGAGAGCGCACCGTTTTCAGGAAGGATGGCCCGTTAATGCATGGCGGGTAAATGGGAAGCTGGAGTCTAATTACCCTGGGTGGGGATGATGCAGGCTCACATGTGAGTCAAGGCACATCTTACTCACTGAATATCTTCGCTCCATTACAAGCATGAAGGAGCAACGCACAGTGTAACTACACTGTACAAAAAAAAAAAAATCACAAACCTTTTGACTTTTACTGCCCTGTGTGTCCTATGATCACATTATTTTACGACTTGGGTGTAAACGTGCAGGCTCGGCACAAAACGCGGGCTAGCCTGCGTGGCGACACGGGAATGCAAATGTGACATCGGAGAGGGGGCGAAGCAGTCTGGTGCTGCTCTGAGTGCGGCCCCTCAGGGAAAGGGAGAAAGACAGCGAGACTCTTAAGAGAATCAATCACACTGTCGCTTTCTCGCAGAGCATCACTTTAACAAGGAAGTTGATAACACAATTAATATAGTATGCACATTGATGTGGGTGTAAAAACCTATCAAGGCTCCAAAGTACAGTTGTGCCTTGAGTCGAGTTTAATGCTTTACAGGACAAAGCTCGAAGACCTCATGTATTCTAAAATCAAATCCATTTTCCCCATTGAAATGAATTCAAGTGCCATTAATCTGTTCCATGCCCCCTAAAATACCACCATTTTTTTTTTTTATTGTTTCATCTTTTTAAAATAACAAAAAAGCCCCATATTGCAAATTACAACTAATAAAACATAATACAAGATAGCACAAAGAAATAAACTGGCTATATATAGTACGATTTAGCAGCGTCGCACCACACTGTAGTATTCATGTGTGCCCTTGTGAATTGCATTAGGAGCTCTGACTCCAGCTCAAGATGAACGTTTATCCACTTGGTTTGTTCATTGTGAGAGTCATTCTCCCTACGCCTTTCCAATGGTTTCATTTTTTTTGTGTGTGTGCGTGCATATGCGGTTGGGTCAAACAGAGGTTTATGACAATCGCTATGTTACACCAACGCTGTGATAAAGTCATAATTTCAGTAATTATTTGTATGAAAAACATTCTTAGGCCACACATAGAAAATCTTTTATTCATGTTCAGTCTACTCGGTCTTTTCCTCACCCTATTTTACATGCATTGCAAAAAAAAAAACAAAAAAACATTGCTTGTTAAATTGTGAGATGTTATGGGCATTTTAATTTATGAATGAAGAGCAGTCAAGCTTTCCAATAGCTTTTTTGGTCCATATGAAAAGAAAACGAGCTAAACATTGTAGCACTTGTACAATAACACTCAGGCAGAGTGGCTGTAAAATTTCGACTAATATGTACAGGATAGGCTCAGTTTCTGACAGTGTTTTGTTCCTCGATATAACGAGATATCACGAGCGAGATCACCCAAACTTCTAAAAGGGCACAAGAATCTTTAAGAAGGAAGGAAATATGTCTGTTTTCATTGCAGTAATCCACAACGCAATTCAGTCTTTCATTTACCGCTACACAAATGCACAAAACAAACAAAGAAGCTGGTGAATCATAACAGTGCGTAAAGAGCATTCAGATAACATCGGAGCGTGTGGGCTCGGATTAGCATTGGCAGCTGACTCCGCCATCAACAATTTATGACATTTTGTGCTTGAATGTGAATTATAATACAGTCTAACCTTGCCACTTCAACTGCACAATTGTACAGAATCTTCCATCTACTCTCAAATTGAAATGATCAGAAAATCTTTTTTTTTCCCACCTTAATTATTGGATCTCATTTTAAGTGATCCACAATTTCCAAATATTGTAGCCGGTGCGTTCAAGAGCCATGAGAGAATGGCAGAGATTATTCTTCTTGAGCAATAACTGCTCTTCCCCATCTCCCACCAGCATGAATACACAAATATAAAGTCCATAAATACACCCACGTACCACCAGAGTGAAGAGACTCTCCACTGCTGATGGTCTGGTGGTCTGTGGGATTAGCTCATTGTTCTAATCCATAATCCCATGAACAGATTTTCAGTATCTGCCGTTAGGTCAGATTGCATTAGAGCTATTAACAAATAGCTTTAATGTTAGCGCACGTGCAGCTATATCATCTATTTTTTTTTAATTTTTTAAAATTTTAAATATATTTTTTTAGATGCCGCTGCATTTAAAATGAAAACCAAAAAAAAAAAAAGCTGATTTTCTAAAAAACTGAAATCGACGATGCGGTCACTGCTCCGCTGTGGAGCAAACATCCGCGACCCCGACAGATTTATCTGAGAAGTTCAGGCAACAAATCAGATTAGCTTCATAATCTGTCAAGGGTCTTACTGTTGCCTACTGTTGGCTTCGTAGCAACCCTCCGAAGGGCACCGGTCATGATAAAGCTAATTAGCAAGAGCGTGTTCTATCCAATTGTTCCAGTTACATCACTTAATTTTTTTAAGTGATGTAAAAAAAATCTCATGACAGCTCACTGGTTCATAATTACCGGTTTGTAGTATTGGTGGACCGGACGGGATGTCACTCCTGTTGCCACTTGCCCCAGTGGTAAGGATGAATACAAGTACTCACATGTGAGTACTCACCCATACCGAGTGCCAATGCACGATAACGCCAATCATCTTTAGGTCAGTCGAATATGGGTAAAACATTTTTTAATTCATTGCAGTGCGTTGTACTTAAAATATCTGTGTTCTTCTAAAGCCTTGGTAAAAAGCATTCGCTCAACTGACTGCTATTAGTTTGTTGTTTTTTTTTTTTTTTTGGGAGGGAGGAAGGGGGTGATCTGTATTTATTTCAGCGTTTTTGTAGTTTTGAACATGAATCGACACGCTGAGGATTAACGGCAGCTGTTCTTGGAATGATAGCAACGTTTAATGTTTAAGTCCGAAGCAGGCTGCGGCTTGTCCGTTGCTCAAAGTCGAAATGATCCTCTGAGAAGTTCACAAGACGTACCCGCTGATCGCATCTCACAGAGACCGCCTAGTCGTTCTTTTGGGCTGCTTGGTGCGCCTTCAGCCCGCGCCAGCGAGGTAAACAAGCGCTCAAGCTGTGTCAACAGTGACTGAAAACTTCCAGGGTGCGGCTGTGGAAAACGCTTTCACACACACACACACACACACAACAACAAAAGTGGTCCACCCGCGCCATCACTGCCATAATTCAGCAGGAAATGGGCGGAAGACGATAAACAGATCCCCCCTTTACTTGTCTGTCTTAGGTAGCATGCTGTACACCAGGAGTCAGAAACGGATTTTTTTTTCCCATAAAAATACCACAACTCACAGATTGTTTGATTGATTGTCATGAATGAACAGCGTCGCATGTACAAAAATGCATTTCGGAGTACATTACTGTATTTAGAACCTGATAAGTAAAGTCAAATTGAATGTCAAAATATCTTCAGTTAAATGAGGCTTTATCACTAAATCATCATCGGCACTGTGTTCAAATGGCGAAGCAACTGCATGTTTAATTTTCTTCCCACGTTTAAATCCCATCTCCAAACCCACCTATTCAAAATCGCATACTCACTTTAAATTCATCTCTTCTTTTATTATTTATCATTTTATCTGTGGTTTTATTGTTTTGTTCTTAAATGTAAAGTGTCCTTGAGTGTTTTGAAAGGCGCTTATAAATAAAATGTATTATTATTATTATTATTATTATTAAAGTGGCTCACACCAGCCTTTACTTTATGTTCATTTTCATTTTTAATTCTCATTCTCAATGGGGGGGGAATTAATTTATGCACAAACTAAATAGTAGAACCTGCTGCATGTTTCCACTATTTGCCTTTTAAAATGATGATACATCCAGCAGGATCCACATGAAAATATTTCAAATATAATTTTGCCTTTGCATGGTTGAAAATTTGTCGTCAGTTTTTAACTTTCCATCCATTGTCTGATCTGCTTCTCCCCACGAGGGTCGTGGGCGTGCTGGGGCCGATCCCAGCTGTCTCGGGGCAACAGGGACACCCTGAACTGGTAAAATCTAATAAGAACTCACTGCGACTTTTTCATCATCGTTGATATGACGCGGACTTTTCAAGCCTGTAAATCACTAGTGTCAAAGTCATGGCCCGGGGGCCAGTTCCGGCCTCGCCAGGTCATTTTATGTGGCCCGCGAAAGTAAATGATGTGTGTCGACTTGCTCAAATTTGTACCGAAGTGTCACTTGTAATAATCATAACGTTAAGATTTTGCAATAATTTTGTTACCCTGTTTATTTTCTTTATTTATTTTTTATTTTTTAAAAATTTTATTTTATTTATTTTATTTTTTTTTTATTTTACCGATTGAACAAACTATTATAATTGACCAATTTCAGAACTAGTAATTTATTCATTTGTTGTGTACAAGTAATCATTTTGTGGTTTCAATGTCATAACGCCCCTCTGAGGGAAGACGTAACTCCAAATTGGCCCGGGACTAAAATGAGTTTGACACCCCTGCTGTACATCCAGAGTTGGGTGGATCGCTACTGAAATATCACTAGCCTGTTACACAGATATTCCGGCCGTCCTGATACGCTAGTTGAGTCCCAGGATAAAATATTTGACTTTTTGCTTTCAAAACGAATATTTTGGAATAATAATTCTGAGCTCTATATCAGTTGTATCAAGTCTTCCTTTGGCCTGGCCTGCATATTCCAGCATTTTCATCATTTTGGCTGGTCACTGTGAATTGCAAAAATGGAAAAGGTTTTGTGTTGTAGCTCAGGAGCACTCAAGGAAATGTGCTACATTCTTTCATACGGATCCAATCAAGATGGCAGACTTTTTATATTTAATTACTACCGAGGGTAAGAGTAGTGCACTTAATTATTAACATCTTTATTTTTAGCTCACCGGCCTCTCCTGTGACACCAGCTTTGCTTTCGATGATGAAATCCGCCCGCAACACCAAACTACCTTTAGAAGTTCACTGTTGAGTTTGTGGACTAAACACTCATTAGCTGCTCTTCCAAGCCCTCTTGGCTCCAAGGGTCCTCGATCAGTCGCCGGCTAATTGGTTTTGCTTTACCCGAGACGCCGAACCTGGCGAAAAGGCGCCGCTCTGCGCATGCGGGACACTCATCTTGTCAAAACCGGATGAGCAAATGATTTCAATCCCTCTTTTGTTCAGGGGTTGACTGATCTGGCACCCACACCTCAGGACTAAGCCGCCTTTGCTGGCAACCCCCATGCCCCCAGCCGCCATCCCTCAGGGGCTTTCGGCACACCCTCTTCAAGTAAAATTGCCGTCTAACAATGCTGCCCTTGTTCAAGTCTGCGTGGGATATCGATGACCGAGTGTCACACACTCTCACTGTGGCAAGCATCCCTCCGCTTCGGTTGAGGCGTGATAGCGGTGACAGGTTGGGCTTTCCCCACCCTCAATCATCCTTGGGCGAGTCATCGCTATGCCGGGTTGACTATCGGGGCAAGCGAGGTTGAACTCGGATTCAACCCGCAACGTTGACGTTTTGTCGTATTAGTCACGAGGTGGCGTCGCGGTGGAGGAAGACCTGTCACTGTTAGATCAGAATCCCCGGCGTGTGCGACCTGACTAGTTGCCTGTCTTTTGATTGATCGACACCTTAAGCCCCGCCCATTGCTGCGAGTGCAGCTGTCAGATGATGTATTTATGCAGGTGCTTTTTTTCTCTGAGGCATCACGTCAAGACAGAAAGGGGTGAGAAGCGCCGCAATATCTCGTCCTCGCTATCTCCGCTCCACTTTGCCGCTGCTTGCTGTCTTTATCTCTGACTCTCATCCTTTCTCGTCTACATCCCCTGCCCCCTCCTCCCCTGGTCTATCCTACAAGCCA
>CAAKHF010011789.1:26051-37061 GCA_901007745.1 Hippocampus kuda
CTTCTTGTTCACTGTGAGATGCTTCTCTTTCCCGGCGTGTGCTGGTGTTTACTTGCTTGACATACAGTTTTGTACACAAGAATCCGATTCTTCTGAGTCCACTGTAGTCGTGTGAGGCGTCACAATGGTTTGGTGGTTAGCACATCTGCCTCCCAGTTAAGACTATTGTCCATGGGTGTCAGCGTGAGTCGTTGTTTGTCTAAATGTGCCTTTGCGATGGGTCCGACGAACAGTACAGGACGAAGACGTGGATAGAGAATGATCGATATTCTTGTGGCTATTAGCTGCGTGAAGGTGTGCGCACTTTGTAAATCACTCACATGCTTCCTTGTGGAACTCTTGAGTCAGGAAGCATGAACTAAAATGAAGTAAGCACGAAATAAATTGTGCTTGTGTGCCAAGTAAATATTTACAATCAGCAAATCAACACTAAAGTGTTGTAAATCCCCCTTTTCTCCACGCGGGTTAAGAGACAAGATAGTCGAAGCTACTGTTTTTCATGGTGTCAGTTGACACCGTGACTAAACCGCTTCAGCTTGCTTATTACAATACAATACGATACATGGCTTGATCAGATTCACGACCGCGGCGTCATTGCTCACTTTTGAAAATATTCAGCTTGAATTCGATCAAATAAACAAATTCTAATTGTTTACTCCATTCCCGTGGATGCTTCAGAACGTATAACTGGATTCCACGGTCTCCACTTGACTGCAATTATCAGTTTTCATGCTGCCCTCAGTCTTCTCGGGAAAACAATTAGTCCCTTGACCGCATGGAAGCATGGCATGCATTGCTAGAAATGGCAAATGCAAACTTGCACACGTGTAAGCTCCGCTTGTTGCTTTTCCTTCATCGTGGATGCTGAGGTATAATACTCCACAGTCTCCACTTTGCTGTCGCAGACCATTTTTTTAACCAACCTCAGTCTATTCTGCAATTTAAAAAAAAAAAGTTTCCTTAACACATGGAAGGTGGCATATACTGCTGGAAAATGCCCCAATAAACACACATTAATGTTAGCTTTGCCCGTTGACATGCTATATGGCGTGTCTGGAAGTTGCAGTGATATATTCCACAGTCCCCACTTTTTTTTTTTTTTGCCTAAACCTTACCGCATGGAACATAGCATATACTGCCAGAAATAGCAAGACTAAACATGCACGCAAATGTTAGCGTAGCATGTTGCTATGGTTAGCGAAGTCAATTGCTGTATCGTACTCCCCAGTCTCTGCTTTGCAGCAGCGGCCCATTGTTGTTGCTGTCCTCTGTGTCTTCCCGGATAGAATGTACATCTTTACCCACATGAGACATGGCACTTCCAAGGCTTATACAACTAGAATTGTCACTAATTAATATGCATGCTAATGTTAGCTTTGTCTGCTGCTGTGCCTTGCCTTTAGACACTGCAGTATAACACTCCATAATCTCCACCTTGCTGCAGGGATCCGTTTTCATGCTGGCCTCAGTCTCCTTTATGAATAAACGATGTCGCCACCCCTTTAGCAAGAAGTAAACGGAACAGACATCCAGTTTCATTTATTGTTGTCATTTCGTCGAACTGATGCTTCGCCCACTGCCCCAAACCAAGGCGAGACACCGTGCAGTGCGGAAAGGGCATCCACCTGCTCTGATGCCATCCCGACACTACAAACAGTTGCACTGTGTTCATGCTGATGTGTGTCCCTCTGCCCCGTTTAAAATGTGCAATTTGAACCCCACAGAAACCAGCACCTGCAGGAGATGTCAGACTGACTCAGGTAGAGCTGCTTTCTCTTCCTGGCTGCAGTATCTCTTGCCTTGTGACATAAACATACATACCCTGGTGGGTAGGGGGTCCGCACACTCCCTCCATCGCCACCTGTTCTCTGTCTAGCATCCCTCCATCCATCCTCTTCCCCCTCTCTGTGCGCTCATGTCTGATGTCCTGCCAGAGGTCACGGATGAAATTCACTTCAAAGGTCCTACCAGTGCTGTAAAATGCATTTTTTTTGGGAGACTGCACATCTTAACAAGTCTTTAAAAGGTGTTAGTAGTTTCATTCCGAGCCTGGTTTCTGTCAGCTGTTCAATTTGATGGCTGAACAGAGAGGAGGCGGAGCAGGATGAGGGTGGGGGCATCACTGCTTAAATGGCTTCCATCACATTCCCGCAAAAAGCATGACTCCCCCCTCCCTCATCCACGGGATTTTATTATCCCTCCATTCTGCATAATATTTAGCGCCCACACGGTGTAGATTTACCTGCCAGTGTTTTTTTTTTTACGGATGTTTCCTTTAATCATCCCACACATTGTCTCTCAGGGCTGCTTTGTTTGTTGCTGCACATTTTCCATGTAGTCTTTTTACTCTTTTGTCTGTGTTTATCGGCACAAATACAATAGAGCCGCATGCACTTGTATGTGTTTTTTTGTTATCAAAGCTCATCACCGGCGCGCTGGAAAATAGTGTCAATTGAGGCAAGGTGCGAGCACAGGCACTGCCGCCCTCGCGAGAAGAGTGGGGCACACTGGATGTGCATACTGTCGGATTTCAGATTTCTGTCCAGCCCAGTTACTGTGATGTCCCAGCAACTGCCATTTTGTTTTGGGATTTCCCACAATCCACAAGAGTGACTCTTTTTTAACATGTACATTACATGCAAATGTTTTTAAATGTAAAAAAAAAACGACAATTTAAACCAAATCAGCTGTACTTTTAGCTCTCGGAAATGTGTTTGCATGCTGTCATGCGCATGCCAGAACAACAGGTGGCGCTGTGATGCTTAACCGTACGGCCATTTTATTTAGTTTCGACTGAAAATGATGCGTGTGACGTTACAAAAGCAAAAATCACACCAGAAATGAATGCAAGTACAAAACACAGAATGAATTTAAACAAAGAAAATGGTAGCTTTGGAAGAAGAGGAATATCACCATAAGGTCACCTCAAATACGACTTTCTCCATTCTGCTTTGCAAATGTTATTGTATTTTTATGTGCCCGTCTGGCACTCTGAATAATTATGCATTTCTCTGGTGGCTCAACGTAAAGAAGCATTCTCACCTCTTGTCCTTGAATATATGGATCTCATGTGGCATATTTTGGATTTTCCTTGCAAGGCTTTGCCTTTAAATTGCATATGCGCACAATGAAGAAGCAACTGTCAAAGGCGGTCGACCGGAGCTCAGTCATTATTTCTATAGGTTCATTGTCATAAAAAACACACACTTTAATGAGTTATAAAGGCCTTAGAGCCCTAAAGCAGAGTTTATTTCCCCGCTGCGCATCCCGTGTTAAAATGAATCAGTCTCAAATGCGTTGCCACGTGTTCGAATGCATCACTGGACTCTGCTAACTTGAGAAAAAGCCACCGATTGCTAGCCAGAGATAAGTGCTTCCTGTTATGATTGCGCAAAGGCATTTCCTCTGTGACGTGTATCGGGAATGCGGAGGAGAAATTGACATTGTCGAGTCGAGCCAATGTTTATTTGACATGCATGACATTGTATAATCTGCATTCGACAGCAACTTCTGGCGCGGCTCGGCACGCACGGATGCTTGTCGAGACGTCATCAAATAACATTGCTTGCTGCTCAGTCAGAAAGGTGTACGGCGAGTCTGGAAGTGGAAACGGGGACAGAAAGCATCCTGGAAATTCAAGCCTTGTGACGTGAGCAGACGATCTATTCCCAGATCTCTCCTGTTGCTCTATTTACTCCCAGCCAGCGAGCGTTTATTCTTGCGTACGATTATAAATTGGCCTCTGAAAATAATATTTACACACCCGCCACGATGCCGCCTTTCTCTCATTACGCAATGGTTCCCCCCCTCTTTGTACTCTCATATACTCTTCATATATTTATAAGAGAAAAGGCACTGTTCAGGATGTCGGCTTGCATTCATGAGCATCGGTCGTAAAAACTGCATCTGGATGGGAATCAATAACCATAAGGGATTTTGTTTACGGATTCTTTTTATAAACCAATTATCAACGTCAACTGTTTTCTCGGTCGTGATGTATTCTTCCGCCGCTCCGTTGCTTCTGTTGAAGTCCTGCAGCCTGACCCTAAAGACATTCTCGTTTTTCTCGTTACCGTTCTTGCAGTCTTGGACTGGCTACATGTCAGTCATTAAATGTAGTAGCGCTGATGTCATTCAGCTAGATGTGACTATCACAACTTAATTTGTAAATCTAACCAATCTGGAGGAAAAGGTGGGTCATGGCGCTTTGTTGTTGACTTGGTGGGTTTTGCCGAGGTTTGGGGTCGGGAGGGTCACATAAATTGGATTTAACACGTTAGAAATAATGTTCATGACGCAGCAAACATATTTGGAAAACGACATTGGATCGCGAGAGCTTCTTCGGGAAGTTAAATCCGCTAACATTTGTACCAGCTTTCCTCATCAGGACGATACGAGATAAAAATGTGTTTCCCTTCAAATATAAAGGACAGCGCCGTGTATCAGGAATTGAACTCTGCGGATATTTCTGACATGGGTACTATTTTTCAAATGCCGATTACAAAAAGCACCACTTCGATCCACGCTTGCTTGTTGTATCATTTCAATCAGGTAAACCTTTTGCTAAGGTAGAAATTCACGACCCCAGTAGCCCTTCTTAAAAGTTTACATTTTATTTTTTCCTGGCGTAAATTGCGGACTATGACAATAACCACGATGATGTTGTCTCATTTTAACACGCTAACTTACTGTTTTGTAGTATAACTTGCTCACATTTTTCCTCACTTCTTCTCCATTCTTGTTTCCAATTCTTTTTCTTTCGTGGATTTTTTTTTTTTTCATCCGTGAAGAAAAATAACGCCACCTTTTTCCCAAGCCAAATCTTTTTTGTTGGAATGTGTGAATGTCACCACACCGTATGAGGCAGTGGTGTCGGCAGGGCTTTTAACACCGGCGACTGGGAGGTGAAGACAAGGCCACACGCTGCGCTGACCAAATATGCATCCCTCCCCCCCGCCGCCCCCACTCCCTTCGCTCCATTATGAACGATTCGTGGCTTTCGTCGTTTGCGGCAACTGGGGTGGGAAAAGTCATGAGTCACCGCCGCTTTCCTCTTGAGCCGGAGCGATAGAAGCGATTGGCTTGCAGCTGACGTTTAAGTCGAAATGGCGGGTTACTAGCTTGGAGAGTCAGCGGCCCGAGTGTGGAGGTGGTGATTTAGTGGAGAGATAAGCGCCGCGTAATAGCGGGGTAGAATCATTCCTCCTAAATGAGAAGGCTTGACGCTCTCCGCCCACTGGGACTTTCTTTCTGCCCCTTTTTTTTTTTTCTTCCTTTTGGCTGTTTCACACTTATTTTAAACACAATGTTGGATTGAGTCACTTTGGTTTGAGCCAGGAACGACAAGATGAGTGACACCTAGTGAAATTGTGCTGTCGTTGTTGAATGTATTCGTATTTTGATCTTCAATTGTATCCACAGTACATTTTTTCCAATTTTTCAGTCATCATTCATGTATTGTATACAGTCTTGAACAGTATTTATTTTGGGATTCAAATTCTAGAAGACTTTGCAGAGGGGGGTACATTTTGGTCAGAATCCCTTTAAAGGTACACATCACAGAATTTGCTTTGACGGTTTGAGCCGCTATCAATTAAATAAGTCCGCCCCTGAATCATATCGGTTTTGTTTTGTGAGCTTATTATTTGAGCAAAGGAGTAGCCGCCCCTAACTCACAAACCAATAGTTTGCCTTCCCGAAGATCTCGGCTCCGCTGAGTAACAAGTTATGTGAGGTGATTAAAGCGTGGCATAAGACTTCTGCACAGTCGTATATTTTGAGTCAGGCCGCCCTCTCGAGGCTTGAGCAAGATGACAAGTCATCGAGGGAAACGAGTCCTGGCCGCCGCAGTGCATTCTGGGAGTCTTAACGCATATGCTGTGTCCGTCTGTGTGTGTGTGTGTGTGTGCGTGTGTGTGTGTGTGTCTGTGCGTGCACGCGTGTGTTGTCATATTCGCAGCCCTGCTGTCGTCGTGGTGCGAGGAGCTGGCTCGTCTGCTCCTGGTGCGTCACCAGAAGAACAGGCAAAACGAATCGCAGGGAAAAGTGACCATGCAGCCCAGCATGAACAGCATGAAGGCCGGCCTCACGCACAGGTCAGTGTTCATCCCCGAAGGTGGCACCTAATAAAAAGTTCATCTGCACAATCCAATGAGATGGAAAATGTGCCTTTTTAAAGATCAGAATATTTATTCACTTTTGAGTGACAATAGTCTTGAAAAATGTGTGGATTATTGTGAGTGCACCAAGAGGTGTTCCGTTTAACTCATTCACTCCCAAAGACGTTTTTTAACGTCTTTTCAGACTTGGTCCAGAATTGGCTGGTACTGAATGAGTTAAGCAGTAGATGGAATACATTTGCCTGACGATTTATATTTGGATTCTATCAACCAATCACGATTGTGTCTTCCCGGTTGGCAAAAGGTTTTAACTGCGACAAATTGTTTCGGGGGGGTGGTGGGGGGGGACGTGCGGCCACATCCAACAGTCTACTCAGTACCACGGGTCACTCAGTTTTATTGCGCTCCAAAATGGCAACCTCCAACCAAACCTTCAAAACAACTTTTAGTGGGTGGTCAAAGGCTGCTTTCTCACTGCGACCCTTACTTATTTTTTGCCAGCATTTCATACGATTTCTTCTTTAAAAATTGGACTTAACGATGAAAACGGACTCCACTTCATTGTGCTCTCTTCCAGGAAGGGCTTCATTAAAACTATTCTGTTGAAGTCATTGCGCTTGCAGTCTTCAAGGACACACAGGATTTGCATTTTTTGGAGTGCAAGGCAGAATTACTTTGAAGGGTGCTGAGCAGATTTAAGGAGGGGTTGGGATGAGGGGGGACCAGCAGGGAAGACTTAAGTAATGTTTTTGGAGAACATTGTGTGCTCATGACACTCAATCAAACAGGAGGGTTGAAGTAAAACACACATAAAAAGGAAAGACCGCCGGAGTTCACCAAGATTCCTGCTTGGAGTCTGAGGAGGATCTTTGTTGTATTATTGTTCCCATTGGAGGAAATATTGAACATGTCATTCATCCCGAGCTCTAACCTCAGAGAGAAAACAAGCTCTCGTCCAAAAATAGCAGCTTCTCCTGCACCCTGCGCTTGGCCACTTGCCTCTCAACATCGGGTTGTTTATTGTAGGGAACCCGGTGCTCGGATTGTGTTCGATGGGAATGCCTGGCATTCCGAGCCATTGGGACAAATCCGAGGCCATTTTCAACAAGTCGTGTTGAGCTTTTTCATTTTTAAGGGAGGTGGTTGCATATCAGCACATAATCTGGAGCTGAGGCGTTTTTGTGAAAAGCAACTTTTCATTGCCCAACAATACGACCAAAGCAGTTTCCTTTTTTTTTTTTGGATAGATGTGTTCCTCTGCCGGCCGGCTCTCTTATTGGCTAGATCCCGTGTGTGTTGAAATGCCATGATAGTTTTGTTTTTGTTTTTGTTTTTTAGGGGGGGGGTAGTTGTCAGAGCACGTTTGTTCGTTTTTATTAGTTTTGTTTTTTTTCAAAAATTTGTTTAGTTTGTATTAGTTTTAGTTTTTTATTTTTGATTTTTTTTTTACAAGGTAAAAAAATAACCACAGTATTTTTTAATAAAAGCTCAACATAAATGTTATTTTAAAACAATTTACAAACAACCAGTAAAAAATATATATATATATATATATATATATATATATATATATATATATATATATATAATGTGTGTGCGTGCGCGTGTGTGTGCGTGTGCGCGTGTGTGCGTGCGCGCGCATACACACACAGTATAAACTGAAGATGAACAACATATTGAATAATTATTGTTTTGTTCATTTTCGTGAACGAGAATAAGCCTATTTGAAATTGACAGTCAAATTAGGTTTGTGTTATCTATTCTCCAGTGATGGCTCTTTTCCCTACGACTCTGTCCCCTGGCAACAAAACACTAACCAGCCCCCTGGGTCATTGTCTGTGGTTACAACAGTTTGGGGCGTCACCAACACATCACAGAGCCAGGTAGGTCCCCTGCATGTTCGCCTCACTTCTTCTGTCTTGCTTTCACAAAACTATCATGATTTCCTTCGGATTCAATCCAGGTTCTGGGGAACCCAATGGCCAACAGCAATAATCCCATGAATCCCGGTGGTAACCCCATGGCGTCGGGAATGTCGGCCAGCGCAGCGGGGCTCAACTCTCCCCAGTTCAGCGCCCAGCAGCAGCAGTTCCCCAGCAAAGGTGGCTCCAACCAGCAGTACATGCAGCAGGGGATGTACAGCAGGCCCGCATACCCCGGAGGACCTGGAGGATACAGCAGCAGGTAAGAAAGAGGCTGAGTCAGTCGCATCCTCTTTCCATGAGGGCCCGTGGGAGCGTTGATGTTGCCCGCCATGCAATAACAAATAAATCCTTAGCTGGACTGTGACTAACAAAAGCTTGCTTTTTTTAAACGTGTATTTTTCCCTGGGTATAATAAGACTGCATTATTTGATATGATTATATACAAATGCTCAGCTATATAAATGTTTTCATCAAATTGAATTATATCAAAAATAATCTAACCTCCAAATAATATTTATATATTTTTCATATATTTTAAATGAAACAATTTTTAAAAGCCCCTTACTTTTATCCCATGAACTAAGTTTGCAAGTAATATTTTTTTTAATACATTGAATTATAAAAGCTACATAAATTTAACCACAGCCCCCCCCTCCCGAAAAAAAAAAACATGTCAAAATTTAAACTAACAACAATGAAAAATTTCCAAACTATTCCAACCCTGACACACATCTTTTCCTACAGTTACTCTGGAGGGCCCAACCCGCCCCCCGGAGGGATGAGCATGGCCTCCCACACGCGTCCATCCGGCGACTTCACGCAGCCGGCTGCCGCTGCGGCTGCCGCCGCCGTCGCTGCGGCTGCTGCGACGGCGACCGCCACCGCAACAGCCACCGTGGCGGCGCTACAGGAGACGCAGAATAAAGACATGAACCAGTATGGACAGGTACAGTTCTCTGAACATATAGCCAAATGATACATAAGGCTCGTTCCACCGAGAAGTTTGGTTTGGTGCCATAGTGCAGCGCAGTGCAATATGGTTTGTGGGCCCCAGTTTGGGCTCACAAACCATATCTTGGGGTCTAAAAGAATCTGCATGAAATGATTTTGCCATATCATTTAGCCGTGAGAAACTGTCAAATGTCCTGCTCTCTAGAAACATAGGTAGCTGTTTTCCAACCAAATAGTCGAGACATCCAAGCTTTCTGTTCCTTGCCTTTAGATGTGTTCATCCTTCCAAATGGGTCCCGCTCAGGCCTACAATAGTCAGTTCATGAACCAACCAGGCCCACGAGGACCCCCTGGAGGGATGAATTCTGCCAGCATGGGTTCAGGGATGAACAACCCAAACATGAGCGGGCCTCCCATAGGCATGACTCAGGCCCGGACCCCTGCAATGGGACCTTTCGGAGCTCACGGCCAGCGGATGCCACAGCAGGGCTACCCGGGAGGACCTCGGCAAGGCATCCCCTTGCAGGGGATGAAGCGGCCGTATCCTGGCGAGGTGAGTGGGCACTCTGCCACACCTGTATCTTTATGCTGTTAATTAACCCTTTCGGGGACAGCGGTTACGACAGTGGACAGGTTATCATGTTATCAGGCTACAGGGTGCATGAAAGGGTGAATATACACTGTTCCCCCACTATATCACGGCGTGGCTATATCACTGATTCCTTTCAGCATCGTGGTTTTTTTTTTGTTGTTGTTTTTTTCCCTCAATGGGTTTTTACAATACACTTTTTCACCTATACAATTAGTCAGTTGCTTGAATGTCCCTCCCTAGGCTGGGTACGGAGGTCAGTATGGACCGAACAGTCAGTTCCCACCGCAGCAGGGGCAGTACCCGACTCCCAACGCTTCGAGGCCCTTGCCTTCGCCCAACTACCCGGGACAGAGGATGCCCGGGCAGCAGGGCCAAGGACAGTACCCACCTGGCATGCCCATGGGCCAGTACTACAAGGTTTGATTCTCATCTGTTCATGGTTGATGTCAGCAAGGGGATGATTTCAAATGTATCGATGTTAAATTTGCAGCAAGAGCCATTTAACGGGCAGGGCACCAACTTCTCGGGTGGCGGCTACTCATACGGGCAAGGAAATGGGGTAAGTTCTGGCTTCATGTCTGAATTATCCAAATTCCTGAATGGATGTCAGCTAATATTTGTTGTTTTTTTTTCTTATCCAGCCCCCCAGGCCTGGGAACTACCCCCACTCGCCAGTACCTGGAAACCCTACGCCGCCCATGACGCCCGGGAGTAGTATTCCTCCGTACCTGTCGCCAAACCAAGACGTGAAGCCCCCGTTTCCACCTGACATGAAACCAAATATGACAGCACTTCCTCCTTGTGAGTACACCGTACATACAATCCTTTTCAGAAAAGTCAAAATATAAACATCGTTTCTCAATCCAAATATACTCAATACATAGTTTGTAAAAGTCAACTCCAAACTTCTGTTTTCCTCCCAGCTATTACCAACGAGGAGCTGCGGCTGACGTTCCCGGTCAGAGACGGCGTGGTGCTCGAGCCGTTCCGCCTGGAGCACAACCTGGCTGTCAGCAACCACGTCTTCCACCTGCGGCCCTCCGTCCACCAGACCCTCATGTGGAGGTAACGGATTCTCCCTTCAAGCAAGCCGTCTAGCCAACAGAATTTTAGTTGCGTGTATATCGACATACGTCGTTGGGTCTCTGAAATGCCTGCCCACACATCAAGTGCGGAATTAAAACAAATGTTTAATTCTTGAAAATATGCAGATGTGACCGCTGCATGCACCACATGCACAGATCTTCTACAGGAATCGACAAAAGTTGTATAAAGTGCTGCCTTCATCTGGGGAAAATACAAATTGCGCTTTTCGCTCGTCCTTAACTCATTTACTCCCAAAGACGTTTTTAAACGTCTTTTCAGACTTGGTCCAGAATTGGCTGGTACTGAATGAGTTACTGGGACTGGTGTTTTGTCGTCA
>CAAKHF010011790.1:0-40433 GCA_901007745.1 Hippocampus kuda
TTCTTCATATTCAGGATTCAACTCTCTCTCCTTGTCTCTCTCTGTCTCTCCACCTCTCCCTCTCTCCCTCCCTCTTTTGTGTGTGTGTGCGTGTGAGAGAGAGAGAGAGAGAGAGAGCAAGAGCGAGAGGTGGCCAGGTTGAGGAAGACAGGATAGAAGAGAAGGGAGCTGTCAATCACACCACAGCGACAGCAGATCCAACACATTTTGTTTGTTTGTGTTAGTTAGCTTTTTTTTTTTTTTTGCCTCCTTCAACTCATGACGAAAACAACGCATGGTATCGAGCTCGTCTTTCTACGTGGCCATGCGAGCTTTAAATGAGAGCATCTGTGATTCCGGATGTTGCTTTGCTTTGTAGTTCCTGGGGTCCGCTTCGGATTTTTATTTCTTGACCAATGTTAGAGAGAGCATCACACCGTGACATGAGAACGTCAATCGAGACAGGTTGCATTTAAGTCTACGCTGATCTAATAGAGGTAGCGATCAAGACTACTCCACGCTGTACCGCCGTTACGCCAACAGATGGTGAGGCGATACGGCGCTAAGATTAGTTTGCGACCATGAGAGGGTAAAGTTAAACTACAGTACAGTAGAGAGCTAGAGCCTCTATGGTAAATCACATGCGTTTACCAGAATGAGGACGACAGCGTGTTTCTACTTGAATACGACTCAAAATTGCCACAAGTTTTTGTTTCTCTTCTAAAGAGTGAGAAGACTAAAGGCTAAGACTGGAGGATCAGATGCAGAGTCTACTGTTTAGTTTCTATAGTGGCTAGACTACTCTGATAGTCACCT
Organism: Hippocampus kuda; assembly: GCA_901007745.1. Lineage (NCBI taxonomy): Eukaryota > Metazoa > Chordata > Actinopteri > Syngnathiformes > Syngnathidae > Hippocampus > Hippocampus kuda. Next base: position 796 of record CAAKHF010011790.1, read on the forward strand.
CCGGTCACCAACCCTCCTGATGGCCAACACTCCTGTGCACATTTAAAAAAGACACACACACACAAACAAACAAAATCAAACAGGGCAGCACACAGCGCATGAGCGGGAAGGAAATAGTGGACATTCAACAATGACTGTAGTCATGAAAGTGATTTGTGTGGTGGAGAAAAGTTTTGGAGAGACTCGTGCAACATGAACAAAGTCGAAATTAGCACATTGTGATCTCATATCGTGAAGCCTTGTGAGTGCAGAGACGGAACCTTACTGCAAGGTAAGAGAGATGACGCTGGACGGAATTGCAAGAGAGGTTTAAGAAATCGCCTTGTGCTCTGAAAAAGTCTACATCGCCCAATTCAAATGCCAAGTTTTTGTGATATAGAAAAGTACATCAAACATGTCAAAACATTTCCCAGATTTAATGTGACGTCTGACCTGACTGAGTCAAAAAAATAAAAAATTGTAAACTTTCACAGAGGAGCAGAATCATCTGAGATAGCACACCCTTCTTGAAACTGGGATGAGGCTGTAGTCAGAATTAATAAATCACATTCAAACTTCAGTTAAATGGGAGTCAGCACAGTAAGAACACCATTTCTACCGTTAAAATGCACTGATTAAACTCAAATAAATCTCAGGTGTGCCAGCAGGCTTTTCCGAACATTTTTCTGCTTTCTAGCGGTAGCTTGAGGACTTTGCGCTAAAACTGCATTGTGGAACTGTTCAATATTCCTCCACTGTGACTAAGGTTGAAGAAAGCTGATGTAAAACAGCAGCAAAAGACGATGCAGCCGCCGGTATGCTTCACTGCTCATACGATGTTCTTTTGGTGATGAGCAGTGTTGTGTTTGCACCAAACATACATTTCGAAACTACGGCTGCAAAAATGTCAGGAAAAGCCTACTAAAACATCTGAATTTTATTTGGGGTTGATTGGAGGCGCTTTCAATGGTGGCAGCTGCGTGCTGACTCCAATTTAACATGAGTGTGAATCGGTTCATTCTGAACACAGCCGCATCCGCACTTATAAGAAAGTGTACACACTTGCGCAGCCATATTCGCTCAGTTGATTATTCTTACTTCCTCTCTCTAATTTTCTTGTACATTTGAGTTAGTTTTATGTCATTTACTGGTGACAAACATTTATAAATGAATTATCTTGGACTTATAGTTTTGGATCCCATAATTTGAAGCATTTGAACAGGGGACTTTTTCCATCCGCTGTACATCCCAGCTAAAGTGTGCAACAGTTGTCCTGACAAAGGAACACATCGCACGCAGCATGCCGATTGGGCAGCGCTCAAAATCTCTCGAGGACCAGCACAAGCCTGTTGACTCCAATCCTATTAGTTAGGAGAGCCATACTAATCGCAGACAGGGGTTGCGCCCCCCGTCGTGCTTCTGCTGTAGTGCTAAAACACTTAACGAGACCTCGAACTGACTGGAAACTTTGTTCAACAAATGTGCAGTTAGTATCGAACTAACCCAGTTTAGAGATGGCAGGAAGCTGAGGGCCAACTCAAAGTCTTACACTTGCCACTATGTGTGCCCCAACGCTAAGAGTAGCGATAAATTGTGTATTTGCTCGCCAGACTCACTGCTGTGCAAAGGTCCGCTCATTCCAGCAGCGCCCGAGCGATTCAGTCGGTCACAGCATGGCACATTCTTTGTGTTGCCACTGGAGAACCTTTTCTCTGCCCTCGCTAACAGGATAACCTGTCGGTATGGTGGGTGTGTGTGTGTGTGGGGGGGGGGGGGATGTAGGATGAGCAGCCTCCCAAAAAGTCCTCCTGTAGTGACCACGCAACCCCTTCGGCTGGTCTAGAGTTCTCTCAGTCAAACCTGCTCCCAAAGGTTGCCTCCCACACCAACACCATCCGCTGCGGTGAACAACAACGCTAAGCAGTATCAACACTGGCAAGTTGAAGATTTTTAAAAAAAGAAATGGAATCATCGTCAATGTGTTACGAACAATGTCCTTATCGTGAGGCAGCAGGACTTAATGACCTTCAAGCTCCTTGATTGTGCCTGTTTATACTGTCCTGCAGGAGCCAAGAAATAATTGTAAATGATGTGCATTGTTATCGGCCTCTTTTTCTTTTGTGACAGAGCTATTCTTCAACAGTGGGCAAGCGGGGGGGGGGGGTCTCTATGGAAACCAACCCCATGGCGATTTTGTGGCGTCCAACCATGGTGGCACAAAGTGTCACAGGCCTTGTCCCTGCAAGTGACACTAAAGAGCCGAACGGAAAAGCCAATAAAAATTAATTTAAAAGTTATAATATTGTACATTTCTCATGCCTGTGTGCTTTCTTGGAGTTTCTGGGGCAACTTTTTCTCTTTGATTTCTTCTCCACTGCCCCACTTATCTGGAGTCGGTGCATCGTTCAGCGCACAAAAGGTGGAAAAGCAGTACGCTCTCCTTATTTCAATACAGTGACGAACGCGCCGCCATCACCACTCCCAGTGACGAGCGAGAGAGAGAGAGGAGGGAGCCGTGGTCCCTATGGCGACCAACGGAGTCACATTGTTCCCGAACGGACCCACATTCATCACTGACACACACATGGACTCTCGTGCGTGATTAAAACATCCCAAGTTAGGGTTGTGCGGGTGGAATAGCCTGTCACGACTTTATCACTTTGGAAGTGCTACCAACTTTATTTGGTGCAGCCGTCACACCTTGATGGTCTCAGGTTGCATTTGCCCGTTCTGCTGAGAAACTTTTATTCCTTAGGTCATTTCCACCCCTCGGGAAAGAAAAGAAAAGAAAAGAAAAGGCAGACACAGAAGAAAAGTTTGTTTCCCTCTCCAGAGAAGCAAATCCAAGAGTGGCAAAGGGGAAGTCAACCAGCTCAACTCGCCTTATTTCTATGGAAATGGACACCATGTGACATTTTGCTGAATGATTGGCAGAAAGCAAAGAGATTGGCCCAAGTGTCTCCACTGTCACTCTATCATGCAAAAGCTTCCAAATCGGAGAAATAGCGGCAGTCATTCGCAATGAGAACATCACCCCACATAAACATTAATGGCACAGTATTAGAAAATCCACTAATCAAACAGCGGCCAATGAGATTAGCCAGGGGAAGGAAAGACAGAGAACTTACTGTTTTAGAGTCCAACTCATGCCTGGTTTGGGCCAAAACTTTATCCACGCCAGCCTGATCCACAAAGGTGACAAATCCAAAGCCTCTGCGGACATCGGGGGAGGGGGGTGGGGGGTGTCCGGTATTAATGACAGTTAAAACTATGTCGACGCGTAACGATATGTTATGAGCGGTGAGGAATCACGGAGGACAGATAAACTTTCAGAGCAGACGCCAAGCTCACCTCGAGCGCTTAGTAACCGGATCTCGCATCACCATACACTCCTTCACCTCGCCGTACTTGCAGAAGTACTCTTTCAGACCCTCTGGGATACAAAGCAACAACAAGGGGCACATGAGTGGGGAATGGTGCTGCCGACAAGAAGGAAATATGAGACGAATTTGTATTTTTCGGCAAACAAAGCTAACCATGGATTAAAAAGGATTAAATTAAAATAACCAGTAAAATACATGTCACATTTTTTAAAACTAAATTGGGAATAACTCAATTGTCACCAGACTTTAAATCACCATACAGAATCACATTTTTTTTCTATATAAATTCTGAAAGGGTGCATTCATTCAAGTCCAAGGAAAATCCAAAAAATGAACAAATTCAACATTAACAAGTGGAAATTTGAAGAACTGTAGATTTTAAAACAAGTTCATGCCTCTTTGCCTTAATCCATGCAGAGTATTGAAGACATTTGAGAAGATGTACCTTGTGTTGTTTGCCAGCTGAGTCCACCTATGAACATTTTGCTATGAAAAGAAAGAGAATATTTGCATTTTAGGCAGTGGGATTCGGTAAATTGGATACTTGCGTGCTCGCAGAAAACAAACAAAGTTGTTGATGAAACTGGAGTTTCGGTAAATGTGACATGAAGGCTCCCAGTGTGGAGGTGTGCGCTCCTCAGCCTCCCCGCAGAAAGCAAGGCTTGTTCCAGAAAACGTGTGTGTGTGTGTGTGTGTGGGGGGGGGGGGGTTGCGCAAAAAAAGTTTTCTTTTTGACTTACCAGGGGTCGTGAGGGGAGTCCGTGGTGGACAGGTTGGTCTGGCTCCCTTCCGTGTCCATTCTGTGTGGTGGTCGTGTGTGTGCGGGTGCTGCTGCGCCGAGGGTGTCCGGGACCGAGGCGTGCGGGGGAACAGGCGGGCAGTGAGTGAGAGGCTCAGGGCGGGTTTGGCCCGTGGTGTCAGAGGGGAGCGGGCCAGATGCGGGCTGGGACAGACTCCACCTCCTCGTCGTCCGCGTCCGCGTCCTCGTCCTCTACTCCGTCCACCCTGCTGTCTCTCCCTCATCCCTCCGCCATGGGACGCGGCGCCACCGTGGGGCAAAGCCATTGTGAGCGAGGGAGCCTTTTCCGGTGTGAACTTGAAAAATAAGAGCAAGTTTCGCCATTCCGCATGCTGAAATACACTTCGCTCTATGAATTAATTGCTTCTCAAGACGTAGCAGAAATATTCGGGTATCAAGGCAAGGTAACAGCAAAGCCTTGAAGCACGCCCCTATATTTACAAGCCAACTATTAGTCGCCTATTAATGGTTTCTATGCTCGAAAGGTGAAAGTGGTGATATTAGGAGTTTTATTAAGTCAGGCAGGCCCCCCATTAAAAGCCCAGATACCAAATGCACAGCCAACCATAGAATAATATGAATTATCAACACTCACCTACACCAATACACTCATTTCGAAATTTTTTAAACATGCACTTTTTGGATTATTTTACTAAATTAAGAATTCAGTGCAACTTTTGTACATCAACAATTATATTATCTTCGCAATAATGGGGATTTTATTGTACAAAACCGGCATGGTGCTAGCAGTATTTTCTTGGCCAAATTACTCAAAATAGTGTTCCAAATGATCATGCAAACAGTTCGAAATAAAGAACAAATCTATAAAACAGGCCGCTGATAATATAGCATTGTACTTTGTAAAAAAAAGTCTTGTAGCCCTACCCCATAGCCCAGGCATATGAATAAGATGGGAGTTGTTGTCATATGCACGAAAAGCCAGTTGGTGCCTGCCAGAAATTCCTACAGCTCTTTCAATGTTGCTCTCGGCCTCATGACCATTTTTCTTCTTCTTAAGTCAAGTGCATTTATGTATTTTCCACGTAAGTTTCTATATTGTAGCCTTTTGGATAAATAAAATATTCTCAAAGTGCTTCATACGCCCACGGTTCAGAACAATCAACCATCTCTGTCTTCTCATCAATTTTGGAGGGATGTTCAGTTGTTGGTCCAAATATTAATGCCTTTCATAAACAAAAATTCAGCTGGTAAAGAAAATGGATGGATAAAAGAAGATTGTCATGGCATTTGCGTCAGTCTGAGGTTTCTAATATAATATTTACAAACTTCAACCTAACTGAGAGAAGCAAAGTATTGCTACGCCCCTCTAGCAGCCATCAATTAAATCTGTCCACAAAACATTACTCCTGTCACATTTCGTAGGGTATTTTATTAGACTGTGCAGTTGCACATAACGTGTCAAAAGCAATAGAAGACGAACTTATTAAAGCGTTCGTTCTCTTGCATTTATCTTGTTTCCTGTTGGGGTTATTAGACTTTATTGTGAAGGCACAAATTGTGAACTTCCAACCGTGTGTTGGTCGATCTCTATGAACTTTACTATATTGTGGTGTCAACTGCAGTTTTACTGTTTGCGTTAGTAACACTGTCATGTGCAAGCTGTATTCTGATCATGAAGTCTCAGGTTCAACATGTGTCTCCAGAATTTGAATAAACATGGAGACTAAACACTCCACGCACACAACTTTACTTACTTGTAAGGAAAATAAATTTTAAATGAAACAACTAGCATTGTTCAAAGGAGATCTACAGTATGAAGGCTACAATATCAACCGCGGGTGTCAAAACTCATTTTAGTCGCGGGCCAATTTGGAGTTACGTCTTCCCTCGGAGGGCCGTTATGACAGTGAAACCACAAAATGATTACTTGTATACAACAAATTAATAGATTACTAGTTTTGAAATCAGTCAAGTCAATTATAATAGTTTGTTCAATTATTATTCAAGTTAGTGTAGACTGGATAACAAAATTATTGTGAAATCTCAACATTATTGATTACACATGACAATTTCACAGTTTTGTACAGATTTTAGCACATTGACACGGTTGAATTTGCTTTCTCGGGCCACATAAAACGACCCTCCAGGCCGGATCTGGTCCCCGGGCCTTGAGTTTGACACCATTGTTATAGACCCATGAGCATTTTGGTAAACCTCCTGCAGTTCACTTAAGTAAGCTGTGAATTACATCACGTCTAGCGAATAACAACATAAACATTAAAAAAAAAAGCTGTTTTCATGTGGAAAAAAAATCAAAGTCTTTTAGCAGTTTCTCTGGGGTGTTGATAGTTAAGTCTCACTTCTCATGTATGGTATTTCCAAGAATCTGATGGTCGTTCAGTTTGAGTGCTTTAGAGGCTGCTTTTTAAGGATATTTTTGGGAAGCAAGCATTTCAAGGTTTTCCGTCTAAGTTTTAATACTCCCAGCTGATACAGTGTTTTAACAGGAGGCCTGTGTGCCGTGCTCATTCATGGCTGGACTTTAAGTATTTAATTAGTGCCAAAGCCAGCTCCAGCTAATCTTCTCAACACTGCTTCAACATGTGACCAGGTTACCAATGTTAAGATGTTAAGACCAATCAATAGCCAAAGTAATTCACACAAAGACAATGGCAGTTTTGAATGTGTGTAAAGTGTATGCAGACCTGTCAAAAAAAATAAATACATAAATAAATAAGAGTTTAGCCTACTGCATACAGCTAGATGTGAGTGTACATGGACTGTATGTATTCTTCTTTAGCAGTCATGAAGTGTAGAGTTAAGGATGTGCAAGCAGAGAATTAGTTTTATGGTCTTGCTATAGTGCACGCTATCCAGTCTGCTAACTTGCCTGCCCTTCACAGCAGATGAAGCTCTGGAAGTGGGACAAGGGCTATTTGGACATGAATGAAGGGTTGGTTAAATTTCTGCATGCATGATCAATGGGATTGAATAGTGGTGTGGGGGTGGGTCTGTTTGGGGGACGAGGAGTATGTGGAGACACAAGACAGCTAATCGTGAGTACACAGTAGCAGCCTATCAAGTCTCAATAATGAGAGATGGACAGTGTGTATTGCATCTCATTACCAATCAGCACTGCTTTCGGCTCTCTGGGGAGAGAAAATGCGAGCTCATACATGTGCGCTGCATGCGGCCAATCTTGATAAAACCAGCTTGTGCACTGGAGAATTTGGCACAGCAGTGGCTGAAATGTTGAGAATACACACACTCTGCCCTCTGTCCGCTTTGGTGAGGCGTTCCTTCTGCAAAGCAACGATGAGACTTAATTACAGGTTAGTGACACATCTCAGAAAGATAGAGAGAGCTCTGTTACCCATCCAAATACAGTACAATGCCATTTTCCCAAGGGTGGGTGGGGTAACAGAAGCTGCACACAAAAAGGTGCTGATGGGCTGAACCTGAGAATGCTATAAGGTGATCGAAGCCGACAAAGTGAGTGTTTCACAATGAAAGGAGAAAAATTCGTTAACTATCAAAGGCATTTTCTGGTTCCATTTGCCCCTTTTCTCTTCTGTTCATCTTGTTTGGCAGACTAATGAGCCCTAAGAGGAGGAAATCTTTCGTTTGCAAATCAGACCGTCAGATTTGGCGAGAAAGTCTACAACTGAAGAAGAAATCTCATTGCCAAGCAAAACACAAAAACAAGTTTGATGTGTGACCATCCTTATTATGATTGTTTCAGAAAAAAAATGACAGTCGTTGGTATCAATGGCATTATAGCTGGAAAAAAATATAACTTGCAGTTACAGTACATGAAGAGTGTGCCAGAAGTGTTGTTTTACATTGTCAAATATCATAAGTACATTGATATTAAATTGTCACAAAATTCAGAATTATAAAATTAAGAACAAAAGTGTCGGCAAAAGCAATGAAATTGTTTCAGATGCTACACGTGCTTGAATTTACAAACCTTAGCAAAACCTGTGAAGAATTGGCAGTTTTAGAGAATATGTGACTGATACCTGAATGGGGACCATCTTATTCTTTTATTTATTGCCATCTTTCATGTATTGATTATGGCACTCCTAAAACGGCGTATATTTTAATTTGAATAAGACTGAAACGACATTAAATTGGTTTCCCTTATGTTTGCTTTACAGAGTGCTACACATCTTACAAACTGTACCAGTGTAGGGGCAGAGTAAACTTGTCCGCTCAATTTTATGTAAAAGTATAGACATGATGCGCGCTCAATTCAGGACGAGGTGACGCTAATGGCTCGATAGAGCCCTCTGGTGACGACAGGGACAGGCCAAATATGCTATCTGAAATGTTTTTAAACTGCAACATGGAACTTCATTCCGCAACTACCATAGTTTTGAATAATCATACATTAAAAATGGATAAGGGAACTTGTGTGTTACACAATTTTGTCTTGATTGGCAAAAACACAGGGATGGATTGTAATATCAGTTTGAGACGTTGAGAGAGGTTCTGCCGCCTCTTAAAATTCGCTGGAGAGTGTATCATTGTTGCTCTTTTCCTTTGAACTAATAGTTTGTTAAAGTGCACTTTGGTCACCGTTGGGGAATGAGGGAGAAGGGACAAAGTTCAAGGCGGGGGGAGGCGGTGAAGAGGAAGAAGGTTAAAAAAAAAAGAAAATTGACCTTTGAAAGCTAAACAGCAGGTGGAGAGCTAAAACCAGGCAGCTCAGGATTAATCGAGAGGAAAGTAAACATAAAGAAAAAGAAAGTATCAGAGTTTTGTTTTTTTCTCAACTGAAGAGGGATTACAAATATGATGGCACCTATCTTTGTCCATCTGGTCAAGATCTGAGTGTGCATCCGACACATGAGAGCAGAGAGCTTGTTTGCAAAAGCGGGAGCAGGTAAGGCATCAGAGTAATGGAGGGCGAGGAAAGGGCCGGGGCTGCCATGCCGAGGTGGGGCCGTCTGACGGCCCTTCAGGAACAGCTGGTCTGGGCCCTGCTGGAATCGGGCCTGTCCAGGGATGTCTTGATTCACGCAATGGGGGAACTGGAGCGAGACAGGGCGAACGGAACAGACAAGGGAGAGAGGGGGGACGGGGAAAGCTCCGAGGAGGGGGAAATGGACTACCCACCACCGATCTTCCGAGATTTGGAGAAGCTTCCTCCTGAGGAGGCGGCCAAACTGAGGGCTGAAGTGGAACGGCTCCTGCAGTAAGTAGATCCCAGCAATAAAGCCCGCAGAATTGTTTCCTCCCAATGAGTAGAGCGAGAAAATGTCTTGAAAATGTGGTGACCGCCACCATGATGCCGCATTTACTACCCTTGCTTTTTACTTGCAAACAAAACCTGCAAATGTTTACTGTGGGACACCTCGTAACCTTGGTTCCCGTCTCGACCCAAATGCTCCCTTCTTCCTGCCTGTCTGTCTGTCTCTGGCGTCTGAAGCCAATTTAAAGAGGGTTCCTCCTTTGCTAGTTACTAATTACCCACCACCATCATTATTCTGTGGCCAATTCTTAATAAATAAGCTACACGCATATGTTGGTGAAGATTAATGGAGAAGGGCTGGTCCTCAGTCAATGTTTGCATTGCGGCACGTGAGGTATCTTCACATTTCAATCACTGATTTCTAATTGCCATCTGCTTGAAATGTTGCATTTAACAATCATTTAAAAGTGACTTGTTGACAAGAACATTTTCCCATCAAACACTGTTTAAAGGACAATATTTAACAATGAACTGGATGCAAAAACCACGGATATCAGTGTTGGTGTTACTTGTACATTTGTCATCTATGACTAACTTATTTTTTAGCAACTTTTAAATAAGGCCTTCTGTGCTCTGAATGTTTTAGGCATTTTCGTCACTGATCTGGAGCAGTTGGACTTTGCTCCTGTGTGCTTTCTCTTATCTCTCTGTCAATATTGCTCCTGGACACTTCTTTCCAAGTGATCACGTCTGACAGCTGTTGCAAGAATTCTATTCTCTCTCTTTCTTTGAGTCTATAGCTCCTCTGTACGCTGACAAAAAAAAACAAAAAACAACAACAATAATATTCCGGTATGGAGTAAAAGACAACCATCCATCGATCCATTATCTGAACCGCTTATCCATACTTCAGAAAATATGAGGCAAATAAAGTAAAATCTCAGCTGCTCTCACAAGTCACAGTGTAAGGGACACAAAAAAAACGAGCTGAATCAGCAATGTTGTTTTAACAAAGGCAATAAAGCCGATTTTAAAAATGAAATGTCATTGACTGTCACAAATATAATATATAGTAATATAATTATAGTAACATTACGCCATATATTGTTTACATTGGTGAAAAATTGCACTGCAGTCTTTTATGAGGCAAAAAGCCTGATGCGAGTATCTTGTACATTTCAGGTCTTGCAATTGTTATTTTAATAACCTTTTTCATAACAGTCTCATGGGCCAAGAAGAAAGTCCTTACATTTTGAGTGAAACTGCACTTTTAGACAGTCATGATACTGCGACAACAGCAAATCTAATGGTGACGTTCAAAGAACAAAATAGGAAAAGTTATCGCTGTACAATTTTCAATACGGATGAATCTTGAATCTCAGCCATTCCTGTGTGGAGTTTGCAGGTTCTCTGCGTGCTTGCATGGGTTTCCTCCTACAGAAGCATGCATATTTATTTATTTCATTTTTATTGTTTATTTGAAAGGAACAATGCAAATTAATGAACACTGGTACAGTATCTGCGTCAAAAAAAAAAGGTGAAGTTAGCATACAGCTAATTGAAGACTCTAAATTGCCCATAGGTGTGATTGTGAGTGTGAAGAGTGTTACCTGTGCCATGTAATTGACCAATGACCCGTCCACTCTCGCCCAAAGTCGGATAACTCATCCATGAACCTGAAAAGGCTAAGCTAGAGTAGATGAATGGATGGATGAAATGGGTGTGTTTCATATGTCTGGTTCCAACAGGGAGGACCCATGGCATGTTGCAAAAATGGTGAAAAGCTACATGCAGCAACACAATCTCCCTCAGAGAGAAGTGGTCGAGTCTACGGGCCTCAATCAATCGCACCTCTCCCAGCATCTCAACAAAGGCACGCCGATGAAGAACCAGAAAAGAGCTGCACTGTACAGCTGGTACGTCAAGAAGCAATGTGAAATCAGCCAGCGTGAGTACACAAGCAGCCGGAGAGCTGTTTGATTAAGAATATCTGATTTCAAAATCTCTGAGAGTGGAAACATAAAAGCATGTGACCATTACCTTCCAGAATTCACCAATGCCAAACATGGCCTCACATCTATGGAGGAGCCAGGTGAGGACTCCAGGAAGGGTCGGAGGAACAGATTCAAATGGGGTCCTGCTTCCCTACAGATCCTTTTCCATGCCTACGAGCGACAAAAAAACCCCAGCAAGGAGGAGAGAGAAGGCTTAGTGGAGGAATGTAACAGGTACGACACAAAAGTGGTGTTTACATATATCCTAAATTTACTTGACGATGATTTCATCTTTTCTGAGAGCGCAAGGATATATCTTCATCACATTCAAAGTTGTGCGAAAAATTGCCATTTTGCCTTGTCCTGCAAGTTGCTGTACTGACTCTCCCATAACGCAGATGATGCACTGGGTAGGGGGCCCCATCGTCCTTGGGGGAAACGTTTGTATGGGTTTGCACGACATCCTCTGAATCGGCAGTGGCCCTGCTTACTGTCGTCGAATGAAAAATACGTCATTGTGCCTAAAGGCTCATCTTGCAAATGTCACATGCCCAAACCCAGAAAACAGGTGAGCGGTGACAGTCATTACCTGAGTCTAGTATTGTAGTCAAGACCACACCAATCGAGACCAAGACATTATCGAAAATAGAGAGTATCAAGACCGAGACAAGACCAAGATTGTGGAGGTCGAGACCTAGACAAGACCAAGACTGTATATTCAAAGAAAAGTCACACACATGCACACACACACGAATGACCAGTATCTTTTTTTCCATTATATTTGCAGCAATTCGAAAAGCCACATTGTCTTTGAAAGAGTGCAATGAAACAAATCTTACATCTAATAGTAAAACTGAATGTTTTGATGAGCCATAGAAATGTCATTTTAAACGCAAAAAGAAAAGTCAGCAATCATGCTTAAATTAAATGAAGTTAATGGAAAAATAACACTGGCATTTCTTTTCATTGAAGTATTTGTAAAATAACTTTCTTGAACATAGGTCTTTAACTTTGACATTATATTGTTTCATCAGCCAACTGCAGTACACAGCCATGAACTTGAACAACGCCGAACCTTCATGGAGTGTTCTGATTTTAACTTTCTCAATGTAGTTAATTTAATGATTATGTTACCTGTCTTTATACTTCCTCTCAATGTGTTGATAAAAGTTGGACGTTGTGTCAGCGGTTTCTGTAAGCGGTTGACCACAGAATTTGTACGGAGCGCGGCTCTCCAGGCAACGTCGGGAAGGCAGAGCAGCACCTGCATTCTGCGTTTCTCAGTGTTCACAGCAGCAGCCTACTGGTCTCGACAGGTCTTGAGCAAAAATCCTGAGTCCGCCCTGTCCAAGACCGAAGCTCGACTGAGTAAAAGTTTTTTCAGAGAGGAGACTGAGGCACTTAAAAAGTGGTCTCAAGAACTTCAACACGACCGGAGCCCTTTGGCACTGTGGTGTCATATTCAGGTGACAACAAGTGGAAGTACAAGGCAAAACGGCCGCCCCTTGAGATGGATAAAACGAGTGCATTTTTCTCCTTAATCGACATTCCACAAATGCAATATCAATCAGAAAACTATCTTTAGACTCGTGCGGATGCACAGAACATATTATTGGTAAGAAAATTTTGGACCTGACTTCTCCATTAACTCTATGTGACTTTCCCCCCCAGGGCAGAGTGTTTGCAAAGGGGGGTGTCTCCTTCACAGCTTGCTGGCCTGGGCTCCAACCTGGTCACTGAGGTCAGGGTGTACAACTGGTTTGCGAACCGTCGAAAAGAGGAAGCCTTCCGGAACAAACTGGCTCTTGATGGGCCTTTCACCAGCCACTCGGTTTCTTCTTCCAACCCCAACCTTTCCTCAAGTCCAGAGCTCGGTAATAGTTTTCAACGTTCATGGTTGAAAAATGGTTTTACCTCGAGTGTGAATTAGTATTTGTCTCATTGTCTTTTACAGCACTATATTCAAGTGGCCATACTGTGTCGGAAGCACATGCGACAGATTGACAACAATGGTTGTGTTGATGATTTTCTGTTACATCCCAGGTGCCAAATACAGCCATCAAATCCAATGCGACACCCTGAACTCAGCCAGAGGTAGCGGAGGGGAAAGTGTGGGGCGTCTTGTGGCCAGTCCTGTCCAGCTGGAGCCAAGCCACACACTCCTCGAGAGCCACCATCCCAAACTGGTGAGGCTGTGTTCTCTCCCTGCCATTCGCGATATTGCTGACTAATTGGGGGCCATCATGATCACGTTGCCATCTGGTTTCAGGTTTCCAGTGGAGGTCTGCTGCCGCCTGTAAGCACTCTGACCTCACTGCACAGTTTGTCCTCTCCTGCATCCTCACAAGGCCTCATCATGGCTTCCCTGCCCAGCGTCATGAGCCTAGGAGAGTCCTCACTTGTCATCGGTAACCTTGAACATTTGAAGTTTTGAACGACTTCTTTGTTTTATGTGTTTACACGCATCTGTTCATCATCAGGTCTAACATCAACACAACCTCAAACGGTACCCGTCATAAACAACATGGGAGGCAGTTTCACCACTCTGCAGCCAATCTCATTCCAGCAGCAGCTTCACACCCAGCAACCAATGCCACAGCAGCTCCAGAGTCACATGGGTGTTAATCCATTTATGGCCACCATGGCACAGCTGCCAAGTCACAGTAAGGGTGCGGCAATGCACTGTTCATAAAAGCTCGTGGAAAGTGGCACTTCATTCTTCTCTTAATTGTAGTGTACAACAAGACTGATTCGCCTCAGTACCCTTCGTCTGGTCTGCTGTCTCAGGCCATGGTCATCACAGACAGCAGCAGTCTGGGGACACTAACCAGCCTTACATCTGTCAGACAGGTGACTTCAATGGAGCACGCAAGTCAGCACATGATCCCCGTGTACTGGACTATTTCAAATGCCACAGTTTCCTTTTTGGATAGATTTTAACGGCAGATCCCGAGGAGCAAACAGACCCATCACTGCAGGAAAATTCTCTGCATCTGCAGGCTCACACACCTGTACCAGGTACGCACGCAGCAGTGAGCGCAGGTCGAATCGTGACACGGAACCTCTGGCTTGTTAACAGCTGATTGGCTATGACACAACTCAAAAGTGCATCAGTGTTACACAAAGCTGTGAGGTTGATTACAAATGCAAGCGCGTTACATCAGTTTTTCACTCACCTTACCAAGCTATTGCTACTGGTCAGTGGGAAAAATACGGTTGAGGCAGCTGGTATTTTCTTTTTATTATTACTACTATTGTGATTCTTTTGCATGTATAAAATTGCCAGATTTAAAAGAATTGTCTTCTTTTTTTGTCAACAGCGTCAAGCCAGAGCCCAGAGATGTATTCTGCTTCTCAGACAACAGACAGCCACCAGTCTCACCTCCTGTCCCCTTCACCGACAGACATTAGCTCTTACATTCCTGCACAAATGGTCTCTCCAGCACAATAGCGCTGTGCTCCAGCAATGCCTCCCCAACACCAACGTGACTAAGGAGCTGTTCGAAAAGTTTGGAGGTTTTAAAAACTCAGATACAACATAGCTGTGATGTGAACAAGGATCAGTGTCGGAGATGATGAGCTTTTTAAACAGACAAAGAAAAATCATCCAATTTGACCAGAAAATGTATTTTATTGAAATACCTTTTTTGTAATAATCCTGGGAAATTGTATGTTCACTTAAAATGTGAACTCAACATTATATGCATTTTATAAACACACTTTGACCATCTTTTGTGACAAGCTATCAGCAATAGTATGAAACGGCATGACTTTACATTATGTTGACTGAGTGTAAACATGGGACTGTTTTCTTCAACATGTTTTCATCCATTCTTTTTACATTCTGACATTGTAGAAAGAAGCATTTTCACTCCAGTCCCATTCGACACATCATGCCACTTTCTTTTTCCATTTGACTTTGTGGTGTCCCTACTTTGAACCTGCCTGCTCGCCGTTGTTTTGAGCACAAGGAGATCCTTCGCAGTCCACATGCTTGCTTCCTGCATCTTCTGCCTTCTTCCTCCTCTTCTTTTTTTTCTTCTTCTGAGCGACATTGTCCTCTTCTGTCTCAGATGATTTCTTCTTTTTCTTCTCCGAGTGGGGAGCTGCTGTTGCCGTTGGTGAGGAAACGAGTGACGATGAGGGTAAGAGATCTTTCAGCGACACAGCTGCCTCCTTCAGCCTCGTTTCCATTTCACTGTCGCTGTCACTGGACCAAAATGAGTGCAAATTGTTGCATTAAGGAGCAGAAGTCTTCAGCCGATTCCCTTTTCCATCACACAAGACAGCACCACAATACCACCTCCCTCAGCATTATATCCTTCCTCCGCAAATTAATCAAGGACTCTTTACTCCAGCTGCTCTTTCTAGCATCCATGACGTTAAACAGACTAATGTGAGGGAAAATTCAACAACTAATGAGCTTGATTGGGTCAGTGAATTCACAACAATTGATTGTTCCCTGGTATCACTCCTCTTTCTGTTCCTTCACAGGCTCACTTTGCATCTGATCACAGTAGTGCATCGGACTACCCCCCCAAAACATACAGCGCCACACCTCTATTGCTCCGGCGTATGTAAAAAAACAAAACGGCATCACATCGCAGTTGCAAAGTATAGACTAAAAGGTCTTGAACCCATCTTCACTGGAACCTCCTGGGTTACATAAAATTTGTTCCAGGATGCTGATTGACCTCAGATTTTTTAAAAAATTTTCAAACAATTTTCCCTTACATACTGGTAAGCATAGAAATAAAGATAAGTTCAAAAGTTAAATTCAGTCTGCTTATTCCTTGGCTCCATTGGCAGCAAAATGTCTCGCTACTAAATGAACTGTGGCCGTCCAATGATAATTTTCTTTGTATGCGTATGACTATTGAAATACACATAATACTAACCTTGAGCTGGGAATAGGCCTTTGTCGTACAGCAGAAGGGGGATCATCAGCTGGCTGTCCTGGGACTGAGGTAGAGAACAGAAGAAACCCTGAAAGAAAAATATTACATTAAAAATAGACACAAAAATAATTGAAAGAATGCAAGAATGGTAAGAGAAGAGGATGTTTACCATCATCATTTTCACATTTTGCTGGTGTCTTACAGACTGATATGTCAGTCTGGATTTCTGTCAAGCGACTAAGTCAAATACAAGTGGATTAAAATGGTCAATACAGTGTATTAATTAAAAGTTGAAGGATAAAAGTACATTTAGGTTACCTGTCCAGAAATTGTCCCAACTTTTTGGCGACATGACTTTGAAACCCCTGGGTGACCTGGAGTTCGTTGCCATCATGTTCATGGTCAGCAACTACAACACTTTCATCCCCACCCCAACAACATTACAATAGTCATTATCACAGGTACTAAGACTGTAACATTAAATACAACCAGTGCTTTAAGTGGGCTGGTACGCACCAGTATGAAGTACCAGTACTTCTCAATTTTAGGTTCTACTGTACCTGGACTTCACATGAGCCCATAGTACACTCTTTTGCTTTATTTCACACTTTCGCTTTGTGATACTCGTACTCCTACAGCTACGCTGCATTACCCAGTGTGTACTGGTATGCAGCACACGCCTGTTCCTTGCAGGTTGAGTGAAAAAGAAGAATGAAGAGTGAAAAATGTAAACATTTTAGAGTGACTTGAAACATTGGAAGAAGTTATTTAGACAGTCAATGGATGAAAACAGTTTAACTCGTAAATGTTAGGGAGGCTCCAGAAGGGCCAAGTGAACCCGGACTGGTGATGAAGCGGGTGACGAGAACATAGGACCACACGTTAATCTTTCAAGTGTAGCGCGGCCAGCTAACAGTAACGTTCGCGCTTCTGATTCACTTGTTGCCAGCGACGGCAACAACTGTTGCACTGAACAAGAACAGCCAGACTGCTGGTCAAACGACAAAATAAGGTGCAAACCCAATTCCAAAGTTGGGAAGTTGTGTTAAACATAAATAAAAACAGAATACAATGATTTGCAAATCATGTTCAACTTACATTTACTTGAATACATTACAATGACAAGATATTTCATGTTCAAATTTATAAAGGTTGTTTTCAGCAAATAATCGTGAGCTAAGAGTTTTATGGCTATAACACATTCCAAATGGGCTTTTACTTGTGTCGCGCTTTTCTACCTTTGGTACTCAAAGCGCTTTACCCGGTTTCCTAATTTGCCTACTGATGATGCAGCATCAAGAGCAACTGGGAATTCGATATTTGACTCAAGGACACTTCAACATAGTCACAATGGCTGGGGATTGAACCCGCAACCTCTGGGTTGGGAGACATCCCAACTTCACTGGAATTGGATTTGTATGACGTTATAAATATATAATATCAAATATCTTTGATACATTAATGAATGAATGATCTGCTTTTACTCACCTCCCAATTTACCTGGCAACAGTTAAGTAAGGGGAGTACCGGCACTTATTTTTTCCACTTAAAGCACTGGGCACAACATATTGAGTTTCTCGACTAGGCCAGTTTCCATAGTCTCTTACTATGTACCTTAGCCTATTATGATTTAGGAAAGCTAGCCATTAAACTTGTAGGTTAAAATTAGTTTTCTATTAAGGTAAGGGCATAGATTTTATGATGAACCTACCGTTTTGACGGTTTTCGATGGCCAGTTCCTAGAAATTGAGAGGCATGGGCAGATGAACAAGTTCAGAAATTGGCATTTCAATTAGACACAAAAAAACGACTTAAGTTTCGTTGTGAATTGCAACCAAAATTTGGAAAGCGATGTTGCTCAAGTCCACTTTTCGATTTGAGAGTATTCATGCAAGTTGTGGTGTCACTGGGTAGGCACGTCTTCTTGCTTTCGCATTGGACTCCGTTTCACTGTTATATTGATATCGGGATGAAATATAAAAAAGACAAAAATTACCACTGGTTTCATGTTTTTGTGTATCCCAAACTGCTTCTTGACATCGTCTGAGCGCTTCGTCGTCGCTGCTGCTGGAGTCCCTTGCTGAACCCACCATCTTTACGGCATTGCCCGTCATGACAACACGCGTGCCGAACTGTTTCCTGTTTTCTGCTGAGGATTATGGGTAACGTAGTTCGGAAACACAGACAACCGATTTTTTTCCAAATAACATTCATTCATTCATCTTCCGAACCGCTTTATCCTCACTAGGGTCGCGGGGGGTGCTGGAGCCTGTCCCAGCTGTCTTCGGGCAGTAGGCGGGGGACACCCTGAATTGGTTGCCAGCCAATCGCAGGGCACACAGAGACAAACAACCATGCACGCTCACACTCGCACCTAGGGACAATTTAGAGTGTTCAATCCGCCTGCCATGCATGTTTTTGGAATGTGGGAGGAAACCGGAGCACCCGGAGAAAACCCACGCAGAATTGAACCCACAACCTCTGCACTGTGAAGTCGACGTGCTAACCACTAGACTACCGGGCCGCCTCCAAATAACACTGTTAACAAATAATTCACATAAGCTCACGTGTGTGCAATAAACAGTTTGACTGAAATCATTAAACCGTTCAATAAGTTTAGAAAACAAAAACAAATGAAATGAAGACAATATTCTTTCGCTCTCTAGATATACAAATCGTATACTGTAGTACTGTGGTCCCCAACCTTTTGTGCCACGGACCGGTTGAGACAAGTACATGCTGTTCGCGGACCGCCAACCATTTCTTTCAGCGCTTTTAAATTGCCAGTTTTAAAGCACTGATACTGACAACGACGGTAATCATTGTTTAATTCAACATGTTATTCATTTCAAGCAGTGTTATTCTACTGCACCACCAATGTAGACTAAAGTAAAATATCAGTTAACTAAGAACTGGACCAACCAGGAGTAAAAATTACGCCTAATAATGTAAACGTAGTAACTGTAAAGTTACGATCCTACCTACGGCGTTAGCCTCATTGCTACTTGCAAATGAGACACGATTGATTACTGCTTTCATCCGGTGGCTGCGGCTCGTAATTAGTGCTCATGTTTACGTGTAATTAGTGCACTAAAATGCTCATGTTTACGTGTCCAGGCTCTGCAACCTCTGCTCGTAGTTTTTCATGCTTTCCACTTGATCACTTGGGTGCTACTTGCTCAAATGATTCAACAGGTTTCTTGTATCGTTTTGTTTTTGACGACATGGCACGCACAACAGCTCCCTCCTCCACGTCACTCTGGAGATACCGCGAGATATATATTAAAGAATGTGCATCCCAATTGCAAAACCACTTAATTATCAGTAACTTTAAAGAGATGGAATCGTACACATCGAATGCCCATATTGTACTTTTAACTACTGTTAAACTATTGACCAATGACCTGATCATGTGAAATGTCACTAATTTCTTCCCATCTACAATACCAAAGCTGTTCACCAGCAATTCAACCACTGCACCCATCCATCTATTTTCAACACCGCTTTTCCTGAACAGGGTCGTGGGGGTGCTAGAGCCTATCCCAGCTGACTTTGGGTGGAAGACCCTGAACTGGTCACCAGTTAGCCATACTGTGCATGTAGAAATAAACTATTCATACTCAATCTCACATCACAGAGTGGGAACCGATCGATCCCAAGCTGCCGGTACACAAGTCATGCAAGTGTACCACCAGACCATCAGTGACTCCCAATTTTATGCATTGAAAGTAATTTTTTAAAAATGCACAATTTTACATCATTCAGTGAGTTTACTTGATTCATTTTCATTGTTCCACAGTTCCTGATTGAGAGCATATAAAAATATTCCCATCATCGGATTGGATGAAAGACAACTGTGTGACAATGACAACTGATGACAATTCACAAATTTCTTTTCACAATGAACATCTGGATGAGGCACATACAGTTGTTTCAATGAATGCTTTAAATAGGAAAAAAAAGTCAAAATAGTTGGCTAATCAAATTACTTCCATGCCTGCATCTACTTATTAACCTGAAGGAAACTAAACTAAACATTTCCAAAGTGGGAGTTAGTGTTGCCTTCCAAGCAGACAGCAAATATGATTTGTGTGGCCAAAATATTTTCAAATAGTAATGAATTAATTCAAACAAATATAACATGACACTGTCAGGCACAGCATGATCAAGTACTGAAAGAATACATTTCCTGTTTGACATAAAATGCATTTTTTTTCCCAGGATGAATATGACACCTGACGTCAAGAAAACTTTAACTTCAAGATGGTTATATTACCAGGATATAAATAAACCAAGCATGTTATATCAAGCACGTCCACCTTAAATATTTCACACAGTCCCAAGCAATATAAAAATGATACCAATATTCGGGGGTGAATGAAAAACACCTATCACTATCGATACTACATAACTTCTACTCAGCGCTCTTTATTCTTTAAGAGGAGCCACTGTCACATGAGGGAAAAGTAGTTGGAGTCATTTCAATGGAAAACGAGTGTACTAATCCAAATCCAATTCTAACAGAACCTATATCACTTGAGGTCTGTGATTGTCCCTTTCCAGCAGAGACACAACTAACCAACTACAGGCAAACAGTGCACAAATGGTAACATTCTACCCATTTGACAATCTAAAACAGAATTTTCCTCAGTGTCACAAATCCCTATAAGATTCTTGACAGATTCATGAACGCATCGAATAGCAGATGTGGGCTGTTGATTGTGCTGATGAAGGAAGAATTCATCTGTCTCCGAAAAAAACCCAAACAAAAACCCATGACTCGTACAAAACAAATCCTTATTCTCTGGTGTATTGCACAGTTGTCCTCCTTAAGGTCTTACTGACCACCATTATAGGCATAGTCTGCCTTGTTGTGCATGATAAGCTTGTTGTCCACAAAGTAGAAACTGTCTGATCGGGTCTCGTAAGGGTGCTCCACCATTTGGCGAACTGGAAAAAGGAGGAAATAAGAGGCCAGATGAAATGTGGACGGGTCAATCAACATTATGTATTATTTAGGCCCGATGGAAATACAATAACAGGACTTACTGAGGTCATCGCTAAGTTGTGGAAACTCGTAAATGTGTTCACATGTGTTACGGCTGTTGGGAATGCAAAAGCCGAAGTCAAAGTCAAAGTTCTTCAGAAGCCGTCCCTGAAAATAATGCCTCTCAATCATACGAAAGTTGTTGATGGGACGATCGCCAACGGTGAACTCCACGCTGATGTTTGGAAACAAGAGAAACAGAGTTCATGCTTCGTTTGTGCACGGATTTCTTCTTAGAATATTGATAATGGTGCTCATGGTTGTGTGAAACAACATTATGGTCACTTACGTTGCACCTACAGTCAGTAGTTTCAGGAACGCTGGTGTAAATTGATATCGGACAAAGCGCCCAGCACTGACGTCAGCATCGCCGCACCCCTCTTCAGCCTCTACAGGACCTGACAGACAAAACCAGTTTAGCTGCAAGGAAATCAAATTATATAGATAGGAGTGATAGTTCTTTTGCGATAATAACAATAGCCGTGCCAATTGAGTCATGCAACTATCATCGGACTACTGAAACAAATCTTCTCTGCAATTCACATTTTTATCAGTTGAATAAAATTTTAAATAATCAGTAACCTTTTGAAAACTGACTTTTAACGTCTTTAGCTTTATTAATCGAATTATATGAAATGCATGCATGTACGCATGCACTGCACGCCCGCGCGCGCGCGCGCGCGCACACACACACACACACACACACACACACACACACACACACACACACACACACACACACACAACTCATGTGTTCATTGGTAGTGGCAATTGACCCATCACTTACCACAGTTGGGAGGTTTGGCAATCTCAAACAGTACTGTGCCAGTCTCTAGATCTCTTATCTTGAAACGGGTGAAGTCGATGCTGTAGATATTATCTTCAGGTTTGCAAAGATAATCTGCAATAGGAAACAAAGTTTTAGTTAAAATTTTGACATCATTAAGTGCTGAGTTTGTCCGGTGCTGTCACACAAAACTGTGATCTCACTCCTGCGAAGTATTGGATAAAGAAATAGCATTATAATACATGCAGTAGGGTCGCAACTTTTCTAAGCTCACACTGATTCTGATTGAGGAGGGAAGCAACGCCTTTGTTGTCTGGTGCATGAAAAGACCAAAAACAATGGGAAACATTTATTATTGGCTGAGGCTCCGATGACAGACCCCATGCTTGGAGCCATAGTGTGACTACAGTCAAGCAGTCACTATGGAATGATGCGTACAGTTCCCGGTGTTTCATTATAAGACTTGGTGCATTTAAATGCTTCCATGTTAAGCCATTAAAAAAACGCATAAATATAAATGTGAACTGTTGAAGCGATTACTACTGGGAAAGATTAAACCCCATTAGTATGGTACATTTTGACAGGATTTTTTTTGCAAAAAAAAAAAAAAGAAACAGTAAAAACAGTAAAACCTATGCGCGATAGGATTCAAAACTAATATATGCAGATATAACTGAACATCGCATGTTAAATTCGCATTTAAGGATACGCGGTTATGATAATTGGTGGATCTTCTTGATGAACTTCCTATCAG
The DNA here is from genome assembly GCA_901007745.1 of Hippocampus kuda. NCBI lineage: Eukaryota > Metazoa > Chordata > Actinopteri > Syngnathiformes > Syngnathidae > Hippocampus > Hippocampus kuda. The sequence goes on from CAAKHF010011790.1 coordinate 23,595, forward strand.
CAAAGGTAAAGTTTTGCTTTGAGTTTAGGAATAATTAAAAAAAAAAAACAATCCGTCGCATTCGCATTATGCACCTGTGAGAAAGCTGACCAGGAGACTCGACCCTTAGCATACATATTGGTTAGCATATGCCACAAACAATAGTGGTGCTAGACGTCTTGCGATACATTTAGGCCAGTAAAGCTACTGTTCACGTACCCTCCGTGACAGCACGGAGTCCCAGGACGTGATCCGGAGAAATATCCCCTCCGAGCGCCCGAAGTTCATCCTCTGTGACCACGGGCCACTTATCCGTTTGACTGCGCCTCGACTTGAGCTTCTTCAACATCCCTCCAACAGATTTTCGGTCCCTGCGGTTCGACTCCGTGCCAGTGTCTGCGTCCGTGTGTCCCTTCCCGACTGTTGGTGCCGCTTTGTTCCGAGAACCATGCATATTAGGCACAGTGGCAGCGGTATGAGGAAAACAAATAGTTGTGCTTTTTATTGAAGAGCGCCTTGGACAGAAGCGGCTGTAATTTCAAGATGGCGTAAAGCGTGTATGGGTGACGGAAAAGTACGACTGTGGTTGGCTAAGAACGGTGTGCCTTGTTGTCATAGTTACCCAATGGACGTGAGTGATTTGTTGCCCGAGTCCCCCAGTTTTACTTCAATGAGTTGCTTCAATTGGTTACACTAAGCCGCAATTCAAACAACACCACCAAGCGCTTCAAGTAGGACAAAAGTAGCGCACATTCATCTTGAGTACCATTAAAGCCCAGCATGAGGCGCTAACGAAACTGGCAATGCGAGACGATTTGTTGACGGAAGTTTGCGTTCATAGAAGAAGAAATAAGCAACGATGGTGAGAGTTAAGTCAAGGTAAACTGAACGCACTCTCATAATTTACCTATGCTTTTGTCTTTGTGGGTTCGTTTCTCAAAGTGTATTTGTTTGTTCACAGGTATTTACTCTGTGAGATAAACGTGACAGACAGAAGCAGTCTTTTGCTCCTGAATGACAATGCAATCGCCGCGGCGGTCAAAGAAGTGGTGGCTCGCATACACGGCGACTATGGGGCGGCCATGTGCAGCCTGAGATTCTCTGGTATGCTTATTCAATGCTTATTCAAATTAGCCCTGTTTGTGACAAAATGATTTGATTTAAAACCAATATCACAGGAATCTAGTGTACAAATTTTCATCCGGACATAAATGATTGAATGAACAACGTTTTACACCATTTAAGTAATGATTGATCGACTGTGTCAACCAAAAGAAACATACCTTTACAGTACTGTCATAAGATGTGGGAAAATGTTTCTATTCATTGTCTCTACAATCTATCAACGTGCATCAATACTTCCTTAAAGGAAGACAAAGATTAGTGGTAAGATTAATTAAAAATGTTTCCATGAAGCTCACAATGTCATCAAAACAACGCATTGGTGATGAATGAGCCTAATTCATAGTTTAATGGCGAATTTCGCCACCAGGTTTTGACCTGCGTGAACACTGAAAATATACCTTCAGCTTCAGTTATCTGATCAAAGATTGCACTCATAATGGCAAAATTACACGCATCAGGTTTCTTCTTCACGTTGCTCTTTTAGCACTCGCCTTCAAAACAAGTGGTCAATTGTTCGTTTTATTATTTAGCGGGGCATGTATGTGTAATGTACGTTATAACCAAGGCAATACATGTCAAAGTATTCCACTTTATGTGCTTTTCTTTCTATTCTGTAATTTTGCCAACAGTATAAAACCGCATTATAGCCAGATGATATGTGCTGTTGTCTTTTCAGTGAAATACCTGAATACTCAAACAGGAATGGTATTCCTGCGTTTCCCTAAAATGAGCTACAAACTGCTGTGGTCAGCATTACCTTTTATCACCAGTATTGATACCCGTTGGAAGAAAATACCATGTTTTCTGAACTGTCTGCATGTAGGAGGTAAGAAAATAATCATCTTGTGTTTTAGATTCAAAATGTAAAATACACTTCATTAAATGTACATTCAAATTCCTTTTTATACTTCAAAAATATGCAAGATTGCACATTTTGTCATGAACACATTTGTGGCCCATTTGCAATATCCATTGATTCAATTTAATCGTCCCTAAGGAACAATCAGAACGTGTCAGAAATTTCTGATACGTTACAACACGCGGCAGCTCCATCGAATGCTCCCGAATTGTCAAAATGAAGGTAAGTCTTACCATCTAAGCTTTGATAAAATTAACATAATAGTAGACCGATATAGCTTATATTTTTTTTCAGAGGTGGGCGTTTTACAAAATTTTGCTAGTCCGTCATTCATCAGCACGCTGGGGGGAACCCCTGTGTCATTGTCAGTCCATCATTTTTTTCAAGCCGAAGCAAACTGGAATCGCCAGTCCATCATGCCATCTTCACCGCACTTCTGTCATCGCTTCCGTAATTTATTTATTTTTTTCTTCCCCAAGCGTATGAACGGTCATTGTGTTCTGCATTCTGATTTGCTTATGTAGAACATGTTCTCAGATATCGTTGAAGATGGCATGGCATTTTTTTTAAAATAGGAAAATGTTTATACCCGGCCCAGATAAAGCTGAAGAAAATGTATGGATGTTTATATTTTTATCTCTCAAATAAATGTTTTGGCCTGAAAACAAGTTTTGATCTTTGCTTTCATTCTATAATAAAGTACTTACTATTTTAAATCTATGACGTTTAAATGTTTAAACAAAGAAATGTGAGAAAATGTTAATGGAAGTCTGAAAAAAGTATGTTGTGCGGGTTTTATAGCCTTTAAACATATAACAAACTGAAAAAAAACATTCTGTTCATTTTAGGCTTGTTTCCTGGTCTATTGCTATAAGAATGCCTTTTGGCCTCAAATATTTCCATAATTCAGATAGTACTCCTAACGTTAGATTTCATGTTCTTTGGAGAATGTAAAAGCGAAGAGCATTACAGTGTAGAGGATTCAAATAGAGTACAAGCAGCAGAATGTGAAGCTGATGGTAGATTTATTGCAACATCATGGTGGGTAGCTGTGGCTGGCAGAGAATGCTCCCTGATGATAGAAAGGTGTCCGTGTGTTGAATTCAGGGTAGCAGGGAGCACAATGCAAGGCGCAGGGCGCAGGCGAAACGGGTGTCCGTTAGTAACGATTACACTGATGGATGAAAACCCACCTGTCGGTGCTTAGTCCATTTTTTTTCCAAAGTTTTACATTATTTGTCAGCAAAATTGGCGTCCGTCAGTGACGGATTGACAGACTTTCCATCAGTACTAACAGAATGCCCACCTCTGTTGGCTTTTAAATCATGAGTAACTACGCTAATGGATACTAATCATATCCTTGCATGTGCTGAATACATACACAACAAATATACAGTATCTATGCAGTGTATTTGTGAGTTGTCTTTGATCACTCCATTTTTAAGCATCAACTATGTCCTACATGTGTCTCCGGGTATATCCCGTGCAATAAATCGGTTAAAAACTGGGATTCCTGACCTTTTATTTTTCCTTTTGAAAACCTTGAATTACAAAATTGTAAAGCCCAAATGTTCACAACCATTGAAATGTTATCTCACATGAGCCTCTGTTTTAAGGGCTGTCAAAGAAAATTGACATTTTGTTTGTTTCACTCAATTGCAGAAGAAAAGGAAAAGATTCGCAAAGCTATTTTAAGTTGCTCCATAATACAAGGAGCATTTCAAGATGAACGTGATGATAATGAAGATGAACCATAAACTGACAATGTGGACCCCTCTACCACCCACCACCAAACCCCAAGTTTCAATAATTTCCAACCTATTTGTGCTGTATTTTTGTTAAATAAAATGGAAAAAAAAGTTGATATGCTTGATGGATGTTTGTTTGCTTAATTTTTAGTATCGTTTCAGAAAGCTCAACTCCAAATTCGGTGAACCTGACCAATACACCAATAATGAGAAGGAAATTAGATTATTATTATTTTATTTATTTATTAATTTTATAGATCTTGTTGTCCCTTTTCTTTGGAAAACATTCTTTCAGAATTTGAATTGTTTGTGTACATGGGAATGTTTTGCGAGCCATCCAGAATGGACATTGGTTGATGCTACTGAATGAGAACCTGGTTCATTTTGTACTCTAATAATTAGTGATTCTAAAAAGTGTAGTTAGCATTCTACTAGTAGTACAAAGAATAAAAACTACATTTTTTAAGTGTATACAAACTCAAAAAACCCCCCAAAAACTAAAGACCTGGTTCTTGCTACTAACAATTATTGTTGACGTGTGCTAGTAAGCACAAGCAGGAACTGACTGACGAGTTAACCAGAAAATTGCCTTACAGCCCACAAGTCGTTAAATGTTACTAAGCATAAAACAATGTTCAAGTATGGAACGAGAGCTGTATAAGGCATATGCTTAGATTTTTGCAAATACTCATTTTGACCCTTGCCTTGTTTGTTTGGCTTCAAAAAGAGAAATTACATGGCATTAAAAGAGAAATTACATCGCATACATCTTTGTTACCGCCACATTTGGCCCCATAAATAGATAGAGCACATTTGACAATAAACTTGTACTTGATGAATGTCCAAGCTTCAATTTAATATATGGCACATTATCATTTATAAGACAGATTATTTGCAACTGCAGGTGTTCAATGACTTTTTTTTGTTTAGATACAACCAAGATGTCATTTTATACGAAAAATATGATGACTATTAGATTCGCCCATCGCCAAAGCACAGGGAGCATTACACAAACTTTGTGCAGTTTTAATGTTCAAAGTGACACATTTCCATTAGTTTACAGTAATATACAAATCAGGATGTATTGTATTGTAATAAGTGTACATTTTATTCAAAACACCTGTTTTTTTTTTTTTAAATAAACACTTGGGCTTCCTGCACCTCTGTATTTTAATGTTTGTCACGATGGATGTACTGTACTTGAGCTAGGTGCTACTTGGTGTAAAGGTTTGTGAACTACTGCTCTAGGTAATTCTGAAGGTGTTTGATGGTCTTAAATACTTTTCAATGACTGTTTGAGTTACAGTGATAAAAAATAGCAACTGTACCAAAGTACTCAGTTGCGTTATTATTTTATGTTAAATATTCTGAGCATCATTATATAAATAGATGTATTGATGCAGGGTTAATCTGGATGGATAGATAGATAGAAACAGTTTTCCACTGAGATGAGATATAAATTAAAACGCTTCAATTTCCACCAATTGTAACGCAATGTTATCGACCAACCAAATAAACTTAAGTTTAGAACTTTGAACTTGCACTCAAGACGCCTTCGCACTAACGTTATATGCAACGGTACTATACACTGTATAGTATACAGATGAAAAATCACAATTTGTTAACACTGCAATTAAAGACCATGATCGGTAATTTTTCAATCCAATGACGAAGAAAGATAAGCACATTCGTGATTCCAACTGGCTTTGATGCGTAGTAGTATTTCGAGTTGGACAAAGACGTACAACTACATTTCCCAAGATGCCCTAAAAAGACCTCGGCGTTTCACTTTTGTTGCAGCGAGAAGAAACATCCGGGTCTCTCAGGACTTTGACTGGCGACCCGTCGCCATTCGTGCAAGCGAATAGAAATATATTTTTGGAGCTAAATTTTAACATTCAGACATTCAAACTATTTGGGAGCATTTAGAACATTGGCCTGGCTAACCGTTGGCCTCATCGAGAAGGAGCTTAATTTTTGGGGGTCTTTGGCCCCGTGTGGCTAGCCTTCGTCATCTCTTTTCAAAACCTCCATAACTTGAGACGCCAATATCGTGTCTCTTGTTTTTTTTTTCCTCTGGAGTATTTTGTTGTGAAGATGTCGCCGTGATGGGTTCTCCGCGTTTGAACGATATGAATCGGGGCCTTCGCCGCCTGACCCGCACTCATTGCTGCCCAGTTTATTCCTGTCTTTCGTTTAATGCTAGTGAGCTCAGCAGCGCTCGTCTCAAAGCTCGGCCTCGTCCTCTGCACGGAAACAAACATGGAGAAGAACCCGAGCAGCAGCAACAACACCAAGGTTCCACCTCGTTCCAACTCCTCTGGGCCAACCCCGGGGGAATCTAAACCGAAAACAGGTAAAAACAGCTGTCACTTTTGAAAACGACATTTCTTGCGACACGACTGCCTGAAGAGGCCTCGTCGAAGCGCAGAGCTATTCCCAACATGGCTGACATCGCTGTGAAAACATTTGACCTGCTCTGAAAAGTTAACAGCAACATGCTTGTAGCACCCATACGTAGGACCCGGTTCATATATGTAATTTGGTATTCGCGTATTTTGTCACGTGAATGTTCGTTTGAAGCACTTGGTTGCATTCTGGTTGATAAGTCTCAAACGTTTACCCTTTGGTCATAATAAATGAAATCATCATGTAAAGTTCACCAACAACAGTTTGTTTTTTGCGGATGGAGTTAGGTTAGGCGAACTGTAACTTATTCTCCATGATATGGATAGGAAAAAAATGTAGATATTACATTTTCACAAAAAAATGCCACACTATGCTATTTGCGTATGTTACTTTGAACATATTTTCATGCATGTTTTAATATTTGACATTTTCAGAAAACAAGAATAATGGGGGCACCAAGCGCTATAGCCGCAAGCGAGAGCCCTCCTTTCCCAAAGCAGAAAACTTCTCGGGTCCGCGTCGCACCAATCCACAGAAAAGCAAGAATTTTGACAAGAGACCCCCCCAGAGAGGTGGAGGAAAGAATTACGGAGTTGCAGGTGGAGGACGACGGGAGGAGGTTGATCTTTTAAGATCATATTTATATATTTAAAATTTGGTGTACTATATCAGCAGTCCTGTGTAATTGTCATTAACCTCTGCCTTTTCAGGTAGCAGAGACGCGCCGGGCAGAGTTTAGCCCGGCTCAATTTGCTGGACCGAAAAAAATAAGCCTCAACCACCTGTTGAACTTCACCTTTGAACCTCGCGGAGGTAATGGTGCTGTCGGCGATGGCGGCTACTCCTGTTGGGGGCGTCGAAATAAGTGGGGTCATAAGCACAAGCCCTTTAACAAGGAGCTTTTCCTACAGGCCAAGTAAGCAAATGCGTGAGGAGTCAATATCATGTGTTCTCAAACAAGTTTGACAACTACAATATGCATTGTAGCTGCCAGTTTGTGGTGACTGATGACCAGGACTACAAGGCTCACTTCACTGACCCAGATACCCTCGTCAACTGGGACTGTGTGCAACAAGTGGTTCGTGCCTCCCGATCCAGTGTGGGATTTCTTTTGTCGAAGCCGCAAACATTTAAGGAATATATCTCCTCTATTTTTTTCATAAAGCGAATCTACAGTCATGAGGTCCCATCCTGCCCCATCTGTCTCTACCCACCCGTGGCAGCTCGCATTACGCGCTGTGGACATATCTTCTGCTGGCCTTGCATACTGCACTACCTGTCTTTAAGTGACAAGACTTGGTCGAAGTGTCCAATATGTTATGAAGCTGTTCACACAGTGGATTTGAAGAGGTAATCAAGAAATAATTACAGCTGTCAGGCAACTGAGAGGCTATACAAAATTAGGTCAGAAATTGTCAGTGGTTTTCACTACATTTATGATTGTAATATGAAAATGATTCTTGTTGCAGTGTGGTTGCTATGGAGACCAAGCAGTATATGGTTGGTGATGTCATCACCATGCGCCTCATGCGGAGGGAAAAGGGGGCTGTGGTGGCCATGCCAAGCTCTCAATGGGTGAAAGTGGAAGAGCCTGTACGGTTTGGAGGTAAATTAGCACAGACATGACTATGGTTCAGTATGTGCTTGCTATTGTGGTGTACTTTACTCACAAAGCTACTTGTGTGTAGACAAATTCAGGAGACCATTTTTGTAGGTTTGCGCCCATAACTGCTGGGAAAACAAAAATCAAGAAACAAGATGCCATTCAACAAGTGTCTACGTTTGTTCTCCAGATACTTCTTTGAGCCCGTATTCCAAGCTGCTGCTAACCTCCTCCACCCAGGTCCTCAGCCTTGTGGAAGATGAGAATGCAGTTTTGCAGGCTCAGCTATGCCAGGAAGAGGAAGCACAAGCTTGCTTCATCCAGAGCGCACTTTGCCATTTGCAGGTAAAGGTTTGCATGCATGTCCTCGTCTTTTTATTATGGCAATGTAATATTTCTTTCCAGAAAATGTATCTAGCATTAAGGATGATCACTTGAGTCCTCTTGATGGGCAAAGCTGACAATCAAGTAATTAACTATTCAAAAATGTTTAATATTGGACAATTTCTGTTCAGAAATCCCGTTTGATGCCAGTGTTATATTGAACAGAATAAGGCTACATGGAGGAGTTGTGCCAAAATGGAGGCATTATGTGCCATCATGGAGACATTGGTGCACCTTGACTTCCCTGATTTGATGTGGTTCTTAGGACTGAAAAAGTTAAAACTCAATCAACAGCACTTCTGCTTCTTATAATGAAGTTGTGCAATCCGTTTTGCACCAGTTTCTTCAACAAAAGTCTTTAAGAATATTTTTTTATGCCCATAAAACATTGATGTAGCCAGTATTTGTCCTCATTATTTAACCCATCACAGGAGTGAGCACAGCAAACACACAGTTAGTGGACCACATTGGAGCAAGGGACTACTTTATTTGAGGTATCATTGACCACAGGCTAGGGCAGGGGTAGGGAACTCCGGTTCCTCGAGAGCCATATCATGCCTGTTTTAGAGCCTTCTCGACTTCAACACACCTGATTCGAATGATCAGCTCATCAGCAAGTTCTGTAGAGGCCTAAAAAGATCATCCTCAATTGAATCAGGTGTGTTGGAGGAGGGAGGGATCGAAAACAGGCAGGATATGGCTCTCGAGGAACCGTAGTTCCCTACCCCTGGACTAGGGGAATGTTGGGAGCGAGTGACCTGAACCGGGACCTTCTTAACCACTAGTCAGTGGCTACCGATAAAGAACCAGTCACCCAATATTGGGGCTCCAACCCAAAGCCTTAAGGTGGCTACTGACTTGAGTTAACTGGGTTTATTCAAGAAAGCAAAAAAGGTTGCTGATGTACATAGCTGGAATCAGGAGACATGTAATCTGGGAGATTGTTCATCTGCAACACCTGTCAGTGCAAGCACCTTACCACGCAAACAAAGTGCTACTCTCGGGACTGTTATTTAGGCGTGTCCATGTACAACTTTTTCACTTGGGCTACAATACAGATATTGCAGTCTAGAGTCCTGTCCAGTACCGATACCAATCTGATAGTATGTTAGCAGGGCTGATGCATGCGTTTATTTTTTTGTGTGAAATGTACAGAGACTTGATCACATGATACTGTTCAAAGAACAATAGTAAGCAGCAGTAGCTATGAGAAAATATGAACCATTTGCGCCAAACATTTGGGTTACATAAATTCAACCTCAAATATTAGCATAGGAGAATGTACTGCATTTTAATAAAATAAAGGACCCTGAGAAATAACCGTAATAAAATCAGCAACAAATTATACTCTTTAAGTGCAAAATAAAAATTCAGGTTTACATCAGTACATCCAGAGTCAAGTTTTTATGTTCACACTGCTGGATAGAAGAGCAGAGTCTGTAATGGAATGCATTTATATGAGTGCTAATATTCTAGAGTTTGGCTGTAGACGGATATAATCCAATAGTGTTTTTTGGGGTGGCGCTGATAGCAGACCGATATCAATATCGGATCTGGACAACCCTACTATTATGATGATCCCTGGTTGTAAAGTAATCAGAAATGGCTCCCATTGTTTCTCTGTGGTTTAGGAGCAAGAAGAAATGTTGCTGAAACAGCAGACGGGTACAGACAACAGCTTTGGTTCATCCTCTCTGGCTGTTGTCCAACCTGCTTCCCCTGTAGATGAAGTAGTAACCATTAACAGCTCTTTCAAGGTATAATTGAAGGAAAATTGACAGTTGTTTTTCTAGTGTATCCCTCCTGGCTTCAGTCACAGTCACAATTAACACATATGCTCTTTAGCCTGTGCTGCAGTACTCATCTGCTTTTGATGATGAGGTGGCACAAGTCCTAGCGGCAGAAGAGTTACACGTGTCTCCTGAAGATACTTTGGAAAGTGTGCTTGAAGAGCCTACTGATGTTTTGGATCCAACCATCCACATCTCTGACGAAGAAACCCCTGCCAAAGAGTCTGAACAAAGTCACACTCAAACCAGCCAGGTGCACGGACCCTTCTATTATTTCTACCAAGGTTGGTGATTTCCAGTTCTTTTGTCAAAGCCATAATTGTGATGTTGACTTTAATTTGCCATGTCCTATTTGTTGCTTAGTAAGGTGCAAACTTGATATTTTCCTTTTTGCGAGCAAAAAGAATAAAATTAATATTTGGTATTGAAATACCTTAGGCTTCTTAATACTGTAATTCCAATATTTCCCTTTTAGCTGAGGACTGCCAGCAGATGTTCTTGCATCCTGTAAATGTACGTTGTCTCTTGAGGGAATATGGCACCTTGGAGGCCAGCCCAGACTCCATTACTGCCACAGTGGTGGAGATCGAGGGACACACTGTCACTGAGGTCAGCAAAGCTGAAGCAAATTGTTCAGTTTGATTTCTTAATATTACAGAGACGATATATTAGCCACGAATATTAAACGAATGTTAACTGTTTTGTTAAGCGCTTTGTTACAGCTGCCGCTGTTGTGAAAGCGCTATATAAATCAGCATGTATTGTATTTAACATTACACATCACATTTAAGATGAACTAACTATAGGAAGCCTTGTCAAGCTGTGTTGGCTGAGTTCAACTGTGTCTCCAACATTATTACAATACTTTTTAAAAAAAAAAAACAAACCTGCGTACATTGCCGATTCAGCAACTCCTACTGTCAGTCACTTGTAAATGAAAATGCTAAATCAGTTTGGAAAATTATTTTCTTTAAAATGTTTCAAGATTTTCTTTAAAATGTTTCAAGTTGGGCGGCCCGGTAGTCCAGTGGTTAGCACGTCGACTTCACAGTGCAGAGGTCTGGGTTCGATTCCGGCTCCGGCCTCCCTGTGTGGAGTTTGCATGTTCTCCCCTGGCCTGCGTGGGTTTTCTCCGGGTGCTCCGGTCCTCCCACATTCCAAAAAAAAAAACCATGCATGGCAGGCGGATTGAACACTCTGAATTGTCCCTAGGTGTGAGTGTGAGCGTGCATGGTTGTTTGTCTCTGTGTGCCCTGCGATTGGCTGGCAACCAATTCAGGGTGTCCCCCGCCTACTGCCCGAAGACAGCTGGGATAGGCTCCAGTACCCCCCGCGACCCTAGTGAGGATAAAGCGGTTCGGAAGATGAATGAATGAATGTTTCAAGTTTTTTACTTTTCTCACAGGATATCCGCCGTCGACATCGTTACCTGTCACATCTGCCACTCACATGCGAGTTCAGCATTTGTGAGCTATCCTTGCAGCCACCAATCTTGTCCAAGGAAACCATGGATACATTTTCAGGTTTGTATTCCCTTTTTTAGCTACATGATGCACCTGACATAATTTTTTTCCTCTTCCTCCCAAATGGCAAACTTCAGAAATGTCATCACGGTATAAAAATCAATTGCATATACTCAGATCAGAATTAGGTTTTTTAATCTTAAACAAATCTGATGCGCATTGGATACTGTTCATTGTGACTGCAGCATGAATGGGCAAATAGACTGTCGAGTGGATATTAAGTCTACACACTCCTGTTCAAATGCTAGTTTATTATGATGTAAATAAAATGAGACCAAGAAAAAAACATTTTAAACTTCTTAAACTGGCAACCAAGCACACCACTTCTCGTGCCCCGTTGTTCGTATTGCGACCATGCTGATCCCCTCCTTCTCTTCAGTGTGGTTCACCGGGATGTCGAACGTGAGCGGCACCTCGTCAATGTTTGTGGTGTGGTTGGGCTGGATGTGTTTGTCGGCGATCCTTTTACTGCAGTAGTAGCGGAAGGTAATCCGCTGGATGTTGCTGTTCCACGGTAGTCCTTGCCCAAATGGATAGATGGCGCCATTTCATAAAATGAAAACGCCAAGCACCATGGATTCGATTATCTTGAATTCTCTCACGGCTGCTCGATTCCCATGGTTTTCTGCATAACTAATATCTTGCAGTTTAATGGCCGCATGCTGTCCTTGGTCACATTTGCCTTTCCTCAATATAAGCAGTGTGTCGGCACAATCAGTCAAGCAAAGCGCTCATCAAAGTCACAGCATCATTCATTGATTTTGGAACTCGGTGCATACAAAGAGCACCCCGTCCATTTTAAAGAAAATTTAAGACTTAAGTGCGCCTTATGATCGTGAAAATGCAGTAAACAGACAGCTAGATATAGATAATTATATTTAATAATGTGTACTTCACATGTGGCACTCAATTGAAATTGGGCATGAGTTGCACAGGAGTTAAATTGTGCTTAATTTTTGACTGTCTGAATTTTCATACAAACTTGAAGATGAATTGGAGAAAAGAAAGCGTCTGAGACAGAAGAAAGCGAGAGATGAGAAGCGCAGAGAGAAGCGAATTGAAATTGAAGAAAACAAGAAGCAGGGTAAATGTAAGTATACACGTTGCTTTGAAAATCTTCTCCTGCAGATCTTAGTAGGTACATTAATTTGTCCTCCTGGTTTCCCCCTTAGATCCCGAGATGCATATTGGGCTAGAGAACCTTCAGCATTTCCCAGCATTCGGGTCACCACCTCCCACCAGCAGCACTCTGGTCCATCCTGATTTTACTTTACTTCCTCCATCTCCCCTCAGCAGCAGTCCTTCCTCTGGTAAGCCCCACCATCTTATTTCTTATTCTGGTTCTCTCGCTGAACTCGGCAGCTGATTGTTAAATATGTGAACATTTAGGCTCAATGTTCTTTTTAAAACTAGAGATAAAACAGTATAAGAATATTCATTTCATTTTTGTTATAGAAACCAAAAATGTCGCATTTTGTCAATCAAATGAAATATAAGAATACAGAAGGCAGTGCAACAAGTTTTATTTTGAACACAAACAAAGACATAGTACATAGGCTTGTTGTGTACTATTTGCACATTTGAACTTAAAAGAAAAAAAAACCCACCAAAATATAATGTATGTAAGAGCGCATGAAATAGAAATGACGAAGAGGACGGTGATCTTGATCACGGAGACAAGTCAAAAAGATTTGAAGTGTTGCCTTCTGTTGCGACTTTGTTTCTGCAATGTATGGATACGGGATGATGATATTCTGTGAAATTTTTTGTCTGTAGTCTTAAAATATGCAAATATGGTGCCACTTTTGTCCTGTTCTTTGCCGATGAAAAAATATCCCTATCGCCTATGTTTTGTTACACTGCATCGTATGGGTCTTCTGCTTTGTTTCTGAATTGTATGTTCCTATACGATTCATTTCATTCTGTTTCATCATTACTGTTCTCAGAGCTAACTACGATGGAGACAATAATTGCTAATACTAATCCTTTTAAATTTGTAGCACTGAGCACTTTCATTGCAATTTCGAAACTTAGTACTTCTCGCTCCCATCCAATCTCATTTGCTCAGTGTCAAAGTGATTCCTAAGACACCAAAATTCTTTTTTTTTTTTAATTATTATTATTATTATTATTATTTTTTTTTTTTTTTTTTTTTGTATTGCAGATGGGATGACGTTTCCAAGTCTGAATGGACAAAGCTCTCCTATTGTGGGAAGTGTGGAGGATGACTCTCACTGCATGTCTTTTGCACAGGTGTGTGTTAGTCATAAAGATAAACTTAAGAACGCTTATTTGAGTTGCTTATTTGAGTTGTTACGGTTGTTGCACATATCAACATAAAACCGTTAGAAAGTTCCCCATCATAATTTATGGACACAATGGCTCATACTCATTGTCACAATAATGTTAAAAAGCTGACGTTTTTACAGATGCATGCACTTAAAGCATCACAACTGAAATTTTAGAAATGAAAAATGTGTCGGCAGCCCGGTGTAGTTTTTTTACACACCTGAAACTGAAAACGGCAGTAACGTAAATGAGATTTCTTGCATATAAAACACCATGAAATTTAAAGGCTACAATGAGCTAAAATATTTTGTTTCCCTACAATTTCCCCTATGAATTCTCTGCATATAAGGTATTTACAGTAAAACCCCCTCCATCGCAGGGGTTATGTGCCAGACCATCCCGCGAAAAGGAAAGTCCGCAGTAGACAAATTCCCGATTAAAGTACCCATAGGCATGTTTTAATTATCATTTACGGCACTTGCAACATACTTTCAAGTAACTCTGCCATAGTTGACGTTTGTGGGTTAAAAAAAACAAAACACTCTTATTATGTAGCACCGTAGTGTATATTGCTTTTGAATCCACTTTCATCAGTTTTCCATGTGTGCATCTTCATTTTTCTATGGTTTGCTGTACCAATTGGCAAAAGCCAAATGATAGCCCCAACTTCCAGAAACACAATATGTAGCGATTGATAAAAATTTCAGACTGGTTCATTCCTGTGCACACATCGTGTGACCCTTACTGTATTCCATATAGATGCTGAGAGATGGGAAAGCCAGAATTGATGGGCCTCGAATCACCACAAAGAAAGGTATTTAATTGCAAGCAGTACATTTAATGTGACATTTTAATTGGAAAATGCAATTGCGCATTACTTGCTGTGAAACTTGCTACTTACTCAAATTGTTACGATCATAAAAGTAGTGTAACCTAACCATAAATTGCAGCCTCATCACAGTCTCAAAAAGCAGCTTGTTATATGATCATTTGCTGAGCTGACGCTATTGTAAGAACTACAAATGATTAGATGTGTACAGTCACAGTTGACCTTGTCAGTGCAAGTGTGCTTGGTTGATGAGCTACAATAACTTGACTGATGGTGGGTGTGTTTGTGGGGTGAAATAATAGTTTTGTTGTATTGTATTTCACTTCCTGTAAAACCTGTTGTGTGACTATTGAAGATTGTGACTTCTCAATGCTCCTGACTGTCGAGCAGAAAAGCTGTTAGCTCCGCCTGCAGCAGACAGCGATGGAGAGAGTGACGCGTCAGACCGTGCTCCCGTACCCAACTTTCAGAACTCTTTCAGCCAAGCATTTGAGAAGGCACTCCTACAGCTAGACAGTCCAACATCTTCTTCACAAACCTTGGTTGTCTCAGGTGCGTCATCTGATATTTTCCAGAGGATCAAACAGGCATTTTTATGTAACTTTATAACACAATTCATTTCTTTTTTCCCCTCCAGATGAGAAGGGAGGCAAGAAGAAAAAGAAAAAACAAAAACTTCTCTTTAGCACATCCATGGTTCACACAAAGTAGACAACACTGAAATAAATGTCATGATTTGGTTTCTTGGATAACTGCTTGGCTTCCTTGCAAACCTCTCTGGGAGTTCCAAGATTTTGCAAAGGATTGCAAAATGTACTCAAATGTTAGATCCTATCAGTCATTGTGTTGACTGTGGCTATGTTTTTCAGGTCACCCTTTTATTTTCATTTAGTTCAAATTCTTCTTGGGGCTGTTTGCTGGAAGTAAGACTATTTTACTAACATTGGATAAGATACATTTTAGGTGCTTTCTGATGAGTAGCAGTCAGCCAGCTGCAGGTACATTGCACCTTTGAAATCTTTCCAGGATTCTCAGTGCTCAGATATACCAGGACTTGTATTCCTAGCAAACCGACGAAAGAGTTCCTTTTGAAGTACATTTGAGTTGAAAAGTATTGCTTTAGTATTTTGTGGCAATTTGAATACACAACTAATGTATGCAATGACAACAGTATTGCAATAAAGAGATAAGAGCTTACAGTTAAACAAACTCCATCATATTCTTTCTGAGTAAACTAAAATCAAAGCACTTAATTCCCTCTTGTTTATTGACTTTTGGTCGCAGTATAAATTTAGCTGCAGTTGTGTGAAGCTGGAGAATTTGTGCTGTTTTAAGGATGCTTTTCACTCGAATAGTGAGAATTTGAGGGTTCCTGAATTAACCTTTAATTTTGAGCAAACGCTTAGCAAGTTATAAAATGAATAAATGAATTATGCACAATCAATCAAGTGACTATTTTGTGAAGGCCAAAGAATCAAGAAATGTGTTTTGACTTTGTCTGCTCCTGCTGGTCTCATATAAGCAAGTAAGCAATGAAGCATCCACCTAGAGTGCAAATCAAGTGAACCATTTCATTTTCTGTTTTTATCATGCATATATTTTCTAAAAACAACAGTCAAATTGGGGGTTACTCGAAGTGTTTAAAATATTGAACCCCCCCCCCCCAAAAAAAAAATGTGTATACTGTATATCTCCAGCAGTAAGGGCACTTCCTCATCCAGGTCCAAAAGACGTGTTTGTGTGTGCGTGCTCGTAGGGGCAGGGGGCGTGGGCACCTGGGCGCGTGCATAGCACAGTACAGTTTCCTGTCGGTAACGTAACATTTTACGTCACGTGAATCAGAATCATCTTTATTAGCCAAGTATGTAGAACACACAAATTTGTCTCCCGTAGTACAGACTACACCAGTATCATCATAAACAAGGACATTCATTCATTCATCTTCCGAACCGCAAGATCCTCACTAGGGTCGCGGGGGGTGCTGGAGCCTATCCCAGCTGTCTCCGGGCAGTAGTCGGGGGACACCCTGAATCGGTTGCCAGCCAATCGCTGGGCACACAGACACAAACAACCATTCACGCTCACACTCACACTTGGGGATAATTTAGAGTGTTCCAATAACCTGCCATGCATGTTTTTGGAATGTGGGAGGAAACCGGAGCACCCGGAGAAAACCCACGCAAGCCCGGGGAGAACATGCAAACTCCACACAGGGAGGCCGGAGCTGGAATCGAACCCGGTACCTCTGCACTGTGAAGCCGACGTGCTAACCACTGGACTACCGGGCCGCCCTAAACAAGT
>CAAKHF010011790.1:40453-58563 GCA_901007745.1 Hippocampus kuda
ACTTGACATCTACCGAGGCCGTATGTGGCCCACAAAGGTGAAATGAGTTTGACACCGATAATTTAGAGTGTTCCAATAACCTGCCATGCATGTTTTTGGAATGTGGGAGGAAACCGGAGCACCCGGAGAAAACCCACGCAAGCCCGGGGAGAACATGCAAACTCCACACAGGGAGGCCGGAGCTGGAATCGAACCCGGTACCTCTGCACTGTGAAGCCGACGTGCTAACCACTGGACTACCGGGCCGCCCTAAACAAGGACATGACAAAAAAAAAGTACAGTGTATGGAAAGACATTACTTAATGTAAGGGTACCGTTGTGCAGTGGTACCACCCAATGACAGCTGTGCGATAATGTGCAAAGCATCAAGCAGAGCTAAAGTGATCAGTGGTAGATACAATACTATAACAGTTGTGCAGTTAGTGCAGAAAATCATTGCACCATTTTAAAGTGACCAGTAGCAGTATTTGTAGAAACAGTTTAAGTGTGCAATTGTACAGATGTCCTTGAGCGCTTTAAAGTGTCTGGTGCTGTGGAATATAGATCAGTGACAATGGTTCAAGTAAGTACAGAGCTGGAGCTACAATGATTACAGCGGTAATGCTCTTCTGCAGGGTTTTGCAAAGTCGGTCGCCAAATTCTGTGTTCTTACGCATTGTTCCGTTAAAAACTTTATTTTGAAAATACTAACCGGAAACATTTTATAATAATGTAATTTCGCTCTCCGGCCGGTCAAATCGTTAAGCGCTGTGTGGTCCTGCCTGTCAACAACACCGCAACCTGAGAGGATTGCAGCCTCTTGGCTAGCAAAGTGTACCTGCGAAGTTGCTAAAAACCTCCATTGTTACAATTTGAAGTTGTACTACTAATTTCTGCTTTCTACGACTATGTAGCCCGCTTGTAAAGACATTTAAACACAGCAAGATGAAGAACGGAGTTTTTAGGTAAGTTCCGTGTGTTTCGCATCAAACAGAAAGACAGGTTCAGTCAGTGTTTCCATTTTGATAAGTTGACTTCTATTGAGTTAGCCTTTGCTTCCGCGATCTGCGCTTAATTGGCCACGTAATCTAAACTTTATTTTTTTACATGTCGTACAGTGCTTTCTAAACGTGTTCATATCTGCGTACTTTAATGGTCTTTACTTTGGAGCAGGCCAGCACAGACTTGCTAATCTGCAGCGGGCGTTGGGGGCTGTACTAGCTCATACGGGGAGATTTAGCACTGGATGCACATTTTCAACATGTAAACACTGAAAGTATCAACTTAAAATACTAGTTACTGAACTTGGACTCGGCGTGATTGTGTTTTCATTCGTGATAGTCATTTGAGACGTTCAGGTGTGAGGTTGGTAATAAAGCGTTCCAACAATAAAGTTGTACTTTATAGCTGATACAGTAATAACATAATGAATCACGTTCGGTTATTGTGTGCGTGTGCGTGTGTATAATATATATATATATATATATGTGTGTGCATACATATTTTTTTCTTTTTTGGGGTGGGGTGGATTTATGTAATGTGTTGGGGAATACGACACTCCTGACCTATGTGCTCCTTGGATAGCTGGGAAGATGTATGACTTCTGATTATTGCAGTTTAAAAGCTAAATAATTTTGAAAAAACACATAGTTTGCTACAAAACAAATCAGTGGCTACTAGTTAATAGACCCATAAATTTGCTTTCTACGGTGGCTGAAGTGTTGTAAATTAATTGATTCATGACGACAAGAAAGTGGCTCAGAGTTCATCAGCATTCAGAAATTATACAGTAGTTGTGAAAGGGATGACAGATGCGCAGTGCTTGCAAGTACAGAATGAGCATTTGGCTCATTACTTTTTTCATGTACTCAATTCAACTGTATTTATAGAGCACTTAAAACAACCACCGCTGTATACAAAGTGCTGTACATGGAGCAAATATCATATATCCAACAATAAACACTAAAGCAATAAATAATACAGTAAAAAGTGCAAAAACAGTACAACTAAAAATCAAGTCTGAGTCATGCTGAGTCAAAAGCCAAAGAATAGAACTGAGTTGTATGTAGGTATGTCGTTGTTTGTCAGGATGAGTGCTCAAAGGTGTGGGTGTGACTTATTGTTCAAGTACCGGTAAGTCTTTGTAAATACTAATGGGTTTCTATGAAGGTGCGCGAAGATCAAGAGATATTGTCAAATTAAAGTAATTTAGTGGTTCTGCTGTGATTTATCTGCCATAGCCTGAAGAACGGCAGTCGTCAGGTGTTTGTAGACTGATAAAATCTTTGGGTTTCTTATGCTGTTTCAACACCTTCCTGCTGTGTGATATGACATCACTGTTGGCTTACAACACAAGCCAGATGTCGTCAGCACACGGTTGACATCTGCTCAGGTAGATTGTTTTTGTATTGATTTCCTGCCGATTCGTAAGTTATCTGTTTTTCCACCAGGAGAGCAACATTTATAATGTTTTTCCACACAGAAACATGTGGAGTACATTATCCCATTCAAAGAGGATAGAGCACTTTTAAATGTCAACCAGGGATAGGCTTGTCTCCAGTCAAAGTAATGAATGGAGTGGATTACTGTATTTGAGTCTGTATCTCCATCAAGAATTTGGATGGGCAAAAAAGTAAAAATAGGCCACTCATGTCAGGAATAGCTAAATTAAGGCAAGAAATGTGGCAACTACAATTGTGTAAAAATGGCTTGATGAGATGCGAATCACATTTGCATTGGATGATTTGCATCTTGAATATCAAGACTGTTATCAACTTGAGGTGTAATGATTAATCACTTTCTGGATTTATATTCCACATTACAACTACTGTACATCAGAAAGTCATCCCTGGGTGGATCTATATCAACATACAATAATTTGCAAGATCCATCCATCCATTTATTTTAATCCACTTATCCTCCTGAGGGTTACAATTGTCTTTGGGCAGTAGGTGATGTAAACCCTGAACTGGATGCCAGCCAATTGCAGGGCACACGTAGACAAACTACCATTCAAGCTCACACTCACACCTAGGGACAATTTAGAGTGTTTCATTAGTATTTGGTAATCAACCACACAATTGCTTGGAGAACATGCAGACCATACAGGAAAGATGTACCTAAACCCTAACGTGGATTTGAACCCAAAGCCTCAGAACTGTTAGCTGGATGTGCTAGCCACTTTAGAAAAATATTGTGTTGATTTGCTAACCACTCAAGAGAAAGAACGAGAGCCCGGATACAAGCGGCCGAAATGAGTTTTCTCCGCAGGGTGTCCGGGCTCTCCCTTAGAGATAAGGTGAGAAGCTCGGTCATCCGGGAGGGGCTCAGAGTAGAGCCGCTTCTCCTCCACATCGAGAGGAGCCAGATGAGGTGGCTCGGGCATGTTATTAGGATGCCTCCTGGACGCCTCCCTGGTGAGGTGTTTCGGGCATGTCCCACTGGCAGGAGACCCCGAGGACGACCCAGGACACGCTGGAGAGACTACGTCACCCAGCTGGCATGGGAACGCCTCGGGATCCGCCAGGAAGAGCTTGAAGAAGTGGCTGGGGAGAGGGAAGTCTGGGCTTCCCTCCTAAAGCTGCTGCCCCCGCGACCCGACCCCGGATAAGCGGTGGAAAATGGATGGATGGAACATGCAGACCATACAGGAAAGACGTACCTAAACCCTAACGTGGATTTGAACCAAAGCCTCAGAACTGTGAGCTAGATGTGCTAGCCACTTTAGAAAAATATTGTGTTGATTTGCTAACCACTCAGGTGCTGCTGATTTCAGGATTCTTTTATTTGTCTGTGATAAGTCACACTGGGAAATAAAAAACGAAATAAATTGACAACCTTAACTACTTTTTGAAACATTTTTCCAATTAACTTAATGTGTAGACTTTATACTGGATTCATATGCAGTACGGTAAATGAATCATTTTGCGAAAGGCAGGAAAATTAGTCAAATTTTGTGTGAATCTAATTTTATTGTTTTTTAGTGTGTCTTTCCTCGGGGTGGTGGCTTGCATTGTTGTGTGATAACAGACTACTGCAGCTTGATGAAGTTAGGATGGCTCACACCTCCAGCGGTGTTCCGTTACACTTTTGCTTTTCAGAAGTCTGAAATGTCTGCCTTCCCAATGGCAGACCAACACTCTCATTGACACCGATAAGAATAATTTATTAAAAAAAAAATAAAAGAAGTGCTGAACAAGCCACACACAGAGCAAGGTGGCCAAACGCAACTGAACTTTTCAGTCACATCACGCATTTGAACTGGCTATGGTCTCTATGAATTGTCGACCATCTGCAACTAGTTTGGCTGCAGTTCCAGATGTCGACTTGCAAGTGAATGAGTGAATAGCGTCAAACGTCTAGCAGCCAATCAAAATGTCAGTTTTTTTCACATAACCTGTGGCTACAAAGAAAAGTGTTCTCCTTTCTAATGGCTAAGTGGATGCATGAAAATGTGTTTGTGCGGGCTACAAATGGCGCTATATTCCCAACAGCCTCAAAAATATCTCCAGATACATTCTGGAGATATTAGCAAAGGGTGCACAATCACCCTCTTGAAACCACAACATTGAAAGACGCCCCTTTATTATCATAAAAACATATGTAAGGCTTTATTGTCCATCTCCCCTTTCTTTTCACCTGTTTCCCCTCTTTGTATTTGCCACCGATGGGGAAATAAATAATAAAAACTGGTGGCTTGTAGTTAAGTAAAATATAATTAACTTTTGAGTCACTGATGAATGAAATGATTAAAGCATTAATTGTAGTGCATATAAATAGCTTTTTTTTTTTCCTTCTGGTGGTTCTTCATCAGTTTTTACGTGCCTCATCCTATTTTACGGCTGCTTTGTAAACATTTACACATTTATTGATAAATATATCATAATATTTTCCAATGCACTGTGAAATGTCCGTAAAAAGTCATCATTGAAAAACACAGTTATTCATAAAAATATTTTGTTGCTGTGAGAAATATCAGAATGTAGAAAGTTATGATCAGTTTATGATTATCAGCACTCACTTGTGTACACCTGTGCTTTATTGCTCTGGAGTGATTTATTACCTTGAGCAAATTGAGCATTTTTCTGCTGCCACTTAAGGCACTCCCGACACAAAGTCTACAGTAGTGACCAGATAAAAAAAAAATTGTGAGACTTTTATGTTGTAACATGACAAGTGGCCATCATCTTTGGAATTTTCCCATTCATAAATAAATAAACCATGGAATGAACACTTCAAACACCCCTAAAATATTTCATAACAAATACATTGAAGAAAAACAATTTATTTCTGAAGTGAAACATCACAATAATTTTGCTGAGTTCACTTGGTGGACCGAATGGAATTTCAGCCCCCATGAGCTTTTTGGTGAATGTTTTTAAATGAAACTTTTCAGACAGTCGGAGAAGGCGTTCACTCAGTAGAAAAGGGAGGGAAATGGTTGAGGAGATATGTTGTGACGTAATTAAATTCTACAGTTTTACTCTTGAAAGCGTTTTTTTTACCACATTTTTCTGTAGGCGATATCACCCACAAACGTTCCACAAAAAGGCTTTTTTTTTTCTCCACACAAAATACTCAAATTTCTCTCAAACCGATCATCTCATTTTCAAAATTCTCAGCGTGTTGTACTCAGTTTGTGGTGGCCATTCCAAACTGAGTCAGCATCTTGACAGACTGTCATTTGGGGAAATCTTGTCCTGTTGTTATTTTGTTGTACCATTTTCCTGGGCCACTGAGAACAATGTTTGTGTTTATAGGTGCTGTTAGAGGATGGCTGCACAAGTGAAGGTACAAAGTGGGGAGGTTGGGAGGACAATAACAGGAGGAAGACCTCACTTGAGTCCCCTGACTGACTCAAGCAACACAAGCCCGTCAATCACGCAGTCGCATATCATCACTCCGGAACCCAAAAAACCTGTCCCTGCCCCCAAACCACGGCTGACTCCAAAACCATTTGCTGTGGAGAAAAAAAACTCTATCAAACCCATACTTGCACCAAAGCCGCAAACCAAACCCAGACCAGAATCCACTAACAACACTGGACACACACCAGAGTTTCCCAACAGTTCAGAACCAGAGCAATCAGTTGCCATTGTTAAGCCAAGCCCTGTGTCAACTAGTTCCAGTCGTCCCACCTCAACCTCATTTAGAACATCCGGTAAGGTGAATAATGGGAAAACAACCAATCCTGTTGCCCATCCGTTTAAACCAGCCCCTCCTTTTGACTCTGTGGACACCAACAAAAAAATGCCTCCATTACCAGCAGAAAGGCAGAAACCTAAGAACCAGATGACATCCATTGCTAGAGCCAAGTCATTGGGGTTTCTTAATCTGGATGAAAAAGAAGATGAACAAAATAATTCTGTGACAGTTGTCCCACCCCAACCTCAACCCCGGAGTTCCAGGCCCAGGCCCGTATCAGCTGTTTTTCTCAACAATCCAGAGACACCAGTTCCTGCTCCACGCTTGGCTAGCGGAAAACCTCTTTCATCTGATCTGACATCCAAGTTTGAGTCTATTGGTCTGTCATTGCACCGTAAAGCGACCAAAGCCAATGAGAAGGAAAGCACTCCAAAAGAAACAGCACTTCCACAAAAGACACAACAGGAGAAAATCAGTGCCTTGGGACAGAAGACTAGTACAGACGTTAAACAATCACCCCCAGACAACCAGGGGAATGACAATTCAGAAAAAATACGTGTACAGGAGACTGAGGATCAGCGAGGGGTTAGCATCAAGTCGCGAATTAATCTCCTCCTTGATTCCGCCTCCGCGTCTGAGGCTTCTGGCCAAAAATCGGATATTCTCGCTCCGGAGTTGACAGTCCCTGAAAGTGAGCCGCAAGTGGGGGTTAAACAGCTCATCAGGCAGCTAACAGAGGATATAACTTCAAATCAGAGTCCCGTCATGAAACCTGCGCTAAAGCCTCGCCACCTGCCTACTGATCTCACTAAAAAGTAAGATCTGCCACCAATGCATTAGTGTGATGCGTGTTTGTTCGTGAGTTCCATTGTCATGCATGTTTTATATATATATATATTTTTTGGTCTGATATGTCTTTTCCAGGTTTTCTTCCGAGAGGTTGTCTGACTTTGGCCATGTTTCACCTGGTGAGACTGCAGAATGTCAGGAGATCAGCAAAGAGCCACAAAGGAGGGTAAGAGATGCACACATTTTTGCAAAGGTTTGTCTTGGGCTTTGTCAGTGATTTGCTGTTAAAGAAGAGGATAATATTCCCAGTAGAAATGAGCAATTGGGCCTTGATGACATATAAAAGAAGATGTGATATCAGTATTTGCAGTTTCCCTCAGACATGGACATGAATACCATTGCATATTTCAATAATTGAAGAGCTCTTTTCAAAATGCAGTAAATGCCAAGTAACAATAAAAATGATATTGCCATGAAACCTTAACGTATTAAGACTCTTATTATCCGCTTGTCAGTATATCGTCGTGCTGCAGTGTGCTGTATCTGCTCAAGGTGCTTCAAACTGCAGTTCAATTCCAAATTGTAATCAGCACTATACTTGTTTTTCGGCAGAATGTGGTGTCACCATTTTGACAAATCAGCGTTCAAGCAGCAGTGTACTGTCTAACATAGTGGTGCTCTAAATTGCAAAGCCAAGTTTCATTTGGCTTTGTAAAACACATTTTTAAAATTACAAATACTGTTGACAGTTGTGGGGAACAAATGACATTTTCACCAGGCTGCAGATGACATATGTTGATTAAGAACCAAAAGTTTCTAAAAGAATTGGCTTTCAGGTGGTGGATCAATTTCAGCATGTTCCTTAATTGTTTGTATTACAGTATACTTGTGATACTTTTTATTTAGATTGAAGCGGTCAACTCCAGTGGCAAGATGGCTGTGGAGTTCCAAGATGACCTCAAAATCAGCTCAATGACAGAAATTCCCGAGACAGAACACATATCAAGTGCTACCAACAATGAACGTGTTGAAATGCAGACAGTACGAGCATCCTTGTTTGATAATATAGTGGAGACTCCTAGTGTGACCATTGACGCTGATTTACTCAGTAATCCATCTTTGCCAGGAGGAAACAATAAGGACGAAGTAACACTAGTGACTGCCATTTATAAAGATTGTGTATCTCCACGTCCTCTGAGAGTAAACCACACCATGGACACAGTGCAAGCAGTGGGAGACAGCAGAGCAGTGAGTGAGAGCATTCCATCCGCTCAGTGGGAAGATAAAGCTTTGACCTTACGCTCCAGACGTTCAGAAGGAAACAGAGCGATGATAGAGACAACGGGTTTAATACAAGGAGAACCAGCTTCAACAATGGCAATGGATCAACAGCCTCGATACTTGCGAATAGGATCCTTACAGAAATGGCCAGCGACGGATGTAGCTCAAGAGCCCGATTTGGAGAATGTTACGCTAAAGCAATCACAAAGGGGAATAGACATTGATTTGAATAAGGACAAGGACAGACAGAGAGAAGCAGATCATGAGGAAATAGCTGCAGCTCCTAAACGCATGAAAACACTGCAGACAGCTGAAAAGCCAAAACCCAAGGCAACCTACTTTGCTTTGACTGGACAAATACAGGAGTCGGATCCTGGATCAGACATTATAGAGTCAGCAGTGCCTTATGATGATATAGGTTCTGGACAGGTAAGCTCTCCAGATACAGTAGCTGCTATTAAGAGGAATCTGTCATTAGATGCAGCTTTGGGAAAAAATTCTCAAGAGAAATATGAGGACGTAAAGAGGACGAGCCACATTTCAGCCAGACAGGTGGTATCTGCACTGGATGCGCCAACAGCAGAGAAAATGACAGATGTAGTGAAAACAGAGCAAACAAAGGAGGATGGAAGGCAAAATGCCAAAATGAAAGTTATTGATATGGACAAACGGAGACAAATGGAAATGGAAAGACAAGCCATTTTACAGTTTTCACAGATGAAGGAAAGGGAGATGCAAAGAGAATTTGAAAGACGTAAGGCATTTGAAAGGGAGAAACAAAAACAGACAGAGCTTCAAAACCAGAATCCCCAAGAACTAGAGTATGAAAATATGAAAGAAATGGAAAAGCAAAGGCAGTTGCCGTTCACAAAAGAAAGGGCAAATCAGCAAGAACAGGAGATGCAGAGGAGGCAGGAAGTGGAGAGGCAAAGAGAGCTAGAGAGACAGAGAGAGTTAGAAAAGCAGAGACAGGAAGAAATGCATCGGCAGAAGGAACAAGAAAAGGAAAGACAACAAAAACTGCAAAGGCAGCGAGCGCAGGAACTGGCGAGGCACCAAGCACTGATGAGGCAAAAGGCGCAGGAAATTGAAAGGCAGCTGGAACTGATGAAGATGAGGGAGCAGGAAAAAGAGCAACACAGAGAATTTGAAAGGCACCAAGACCAGATGAGGCTGAAGGAACAGGACAAGGAAAGAAAGGAAGAATTGAGGAGACAAAAGGAGCAGCAGAAAGAACTAGAGAGGCAACGTGAGTTGGAGAGACAGCATGAACTGATGAGATTGAGGGAGCAAGAAAGGGAGAGACAGCGACAATTAGAGAGACAGAAAGAGCTGATGAGGCTGAGAGAGCAGGAAGAGGAGCGGCGGCGAGAAGTTCTGAGAGAGCAGGAACGGATGAGGCTGAGGGAGCAGGAGGAGGAGAGGTTGAAAGAACAGATGAGACTGAGAGAGCAGGAAATGGAGAGACTGCGAGAACAGGAGAAGCAGCAAGAACAACTGCGGCAAAGGGAGCAAGAAATTGTGAGACGGCGAGAAGTTGAAATACAACACTCACAGATGAAGCTGAGAGAGCAAGAAAAAGAGAAACAGCAAGATCTGGTGAGGCTGAGGGAGCAGGAAATGGAGAGACTGCGAGAACTTGGGAGACAAAAAGAACAACTGAAGCAAAACGAGCAAAAAATGGAAAGACAGCAAGATCTTGAGCGACAGCAAGAACAGGGGAGGCTGAGGGAGCAGGAACTGGAGAGACGGCGAGAACTTAAGAGGCAGCAAGAACGACTGAGACAAAGGGAACAAGAATTAGAAAAACAAGAACTTCAACAACAGCAAGAAGAAGATGTGAGACTGAGGGAGGAGGAAATGGAGAGACTGCATAAACCTGAGAAGCAGCCTCGGGAGCAAGATATGGAGAGACAGCAAGAACTTGAACATCAGCAAGAAAAGGTGAGGCTGAGGGAACAGGAAATGGAGAGACGACGAGAACTTAAGAGGCAGCAAGAACGATTGAGGATGAGGCAGCAAGAGATGGAGAGACAACAAGAACTTGAGAGGGAACAAGAACAACTGAGGCAGAGGGAGAAAGAAACGGAGAGACGAGAACTTGCACGACAGCAGGAAAAAGTGAGGTTGAAGGAGCAGGAAATGGAGAGACAGCGAGAGTTTGAGCGGCGTCAAGAACAAGTGAGGCATAGAGAACTAGAAAGGGAGAGACTGCAAGCACTTGAGCCGCAGCAAGAACAGGTGAGGCAGGAAAAAGAGCGACATCGGGGATTTCAAAAGCAGCAAGAACTGGATCAAGAGAGGCAGCGTGAATGGGAAAGACAAAGACAGAGAGAGGAAGAGAGACAGACAGAGCTGGACAAGGAGACACTTCTTTTGGAAATGCAAAAGAATAAGAGAATGGAGGAGCTGGAGAGAGTTAAAGAAGAAGGAAAGCTCTTTGACCAAAAACAGAAGGAGAAAGAAAATAAGAGATATCCTTTGGAGCTTGAAAAGCAGTGGTACAGAGGCAAGGCTGAGAAAACGACATTAATG
Organism: Hippocampus kuda; assembly: GCA_901007745.1. Classification (NCBI taxonomy): domain Eukaryota; kingdom Metazoa; phylum Chordata; class Actinopteri; order Syngnathiformes; family Syngnathidae; genus Hippocampus; species Hippocampus kuda. The sequence continues at coordinate 51,182 of CAAKHF010011790.1, forward strand.
TCATTAGAACAAGAAATGCTAAGAAAGAAAGGGATTGATAAAGAAAGGGAACAACTAAGACAACTGGAGAGGGAGCACGAGGAAGAGACCGAGAGAGAACATTTTAAAGAGCTGGACAGACTGAGAGACTTGCAAAGGGAAAAACAACTCCACGCCGAGAAACAGAACCAAAGGTTAATACAACAGGCCTCACAGAATGAAAGGCTTAGATGGGAGGCTGAGAGAGAGAAAATGGAGAAGGCTGAGGCAGAGAAAATGCGACAGATTGCCAGACTTCAAGAAGCAGAGCGACAAAGACTAAAGGACAAACAAAGGAAAGAGGAACAGGAGAGAATGAGGCTCGATCAATCGCCCTTGAGGCCCAAAGTGGTGGATGTGGATTCTTTGCTCAGAACTGCCACCTCTCAACACATCGACCCTGCGCGAAGATGGAAGGAGCCCTCTTCCAGAGCTGAAGTGCCCTACAAGCCTTCCATTCTTGATGTGGACTCTTTCACGTCTCAATCTCAGTCATCATCAAATCAAGATATACCGACTGTTTCCAGTATTCAAGAAGTGGATTCCAACTTTGGAAGTATATTGCGGCCTACACCTGAAAAAGATATTGCATGGAAGATGCCACCGCAGAATTCTCTTGATTCAGCAAGTCCAGTTTGGACAATATCTCCCCATGACCCACGTCAGCTCCAGCCAACTGACATGTCTCACAGTAAACCTCTTCATGAGCCAAGAAAACACACGACCAAAGTCAGCCCAGAACGACCGCTTGTCAGGCAGGACGAACATTCCCTGGCCCCACAGAACCATTGGCGCCGCAGGCGAGGTGAGCTGCATGACTTGGACCCTTTTTTCCAAAGAGAGGCAACAACTGGCGTTCCCAGCAGTGCTCCTGTTGATCAGGTCTGGTTGCCTAGACAACTAAAATCCCGAGACAACCAGGAAGAGGTCTGGCACCGTAGGAGATCCCAAGGATCCCAGGTAAATTGGAGGGATCTGTCAAATATTTATTCCAATGGAGATAATGTCGGTATTTGTCAAATGTTTTGTGCATTGTTCCTATTCATTCTTTTAAAACGTTTGTATACTGGGAATGAAACTTTTGACGTGGCCATGTTTTACATCCACCACATTTTACCACACACATAGGGCGCGTCTCCATTCCAGTTTCCAGAACAGCCTGGCCCCACTCTGCCCTAGCTACAAGCAACAGGGGCTAGGCTTGTCTGCTCTAGTCTCTGTCCGTTACAGCATCCAATGTACTTTCACAGGGTGCAGGGATGTGGTGATTCAAAATATGAGTCACAGTTGCACGACGTGGCGTCTTCGTAAATTATAAGCCCATCAAATGCAGAGAAGCTCTCACATAGATGAAAAAAATCAATTTCCGAGTCTAAGCTTGAGAAACACAACCGCCAAGACATAAAAATACAGTACAGTATATACAATACACATACTGTACATTGAGTTTTATAATACTCAACCATATTTACAATTTTATATGTAGCCTCTGGATGATAGAAGTGAAGCTTGTGGTAAAAACCTCTGCCAGGTGTGCACATCGCTGGGTCCATTCAGTTGAATCAGAACGAGTCCCGGATGTCTTTCAACGTATCAAAATTTTTGTCTTTATTGTAGACCATAACTTCTTCCTGTATCAACCTATAGGTTACTTGACTTACACTCTGTAGTGCGCCGCAGAAATAAAGAGCAAAGTGGATATATTGAACATATACTGTATATTCACAGACATGTCACGCATTCACTTTTGGGTAAAACGCTTGACAAACACAAACTCCCCACATAGCTATGTCATACATAGTGAGTTCTTCAACGGACAGCACACACGACAATATTACAAGATTTTTATTCATTTATTTACTCCAGTTCAAGTCACTTTGGTCTCTTTGTCTTACAAGGAGCTGAACAGGATGCGTTCTCGCAGTATGTCACATCGATCAGCTCCATCTGGTGCTGTTCTTGAGAAAAGTGTTTCTAGGCTACGGAGTCGTAGTGCCCACAGAGAACCGGACCACCACAGCCGGGTAAGTTTGATTTCAGCAGCTGCAAAATATTGTTATTGTGTTTTTTTGTTTATTTCAGGAAATGCATAATAAGATAAGATAAGATAAGATAAGAAAACCTTTATTAGTCTCGCAATGGAGAAATTCCCATTTCACAGCAACAAAGTTATGAATGCAAACATAACTTTGTCCTTGAGGAAAAAAGTGTTCCGACTCTCTGTAAAGACAGTGAAGAAAATCTTTAGATTTATATTATGATCTTGCGCAATCCAAACAGATATTCGGGGGGGAATTGCTTTGTCATATTGGCAGCTGAATGCCTGGGATGAGTCATGACTATTGGATGGATGGATGTTTAAGCCATGGCATCAAAGGCTCACCTCTCAGCATGTTACCCCATGTTGTCTGTCAAACGGTGCCAAATGCCTTCTCATGCCTGCAATTCAAGATTGGATTAAGCAAATTGTTTGCATGTCGTCAGAAGCCTGTTAGTGCGGCTCAGGGAAAGCTGTGACATGAGATGGACTGCAATGCAACTGTGCCCTGCAGACATGTTTTTCTTCAGTGCTCCAAGGTATCTGTATACAAAACCAACTGTAGTGACATTATGTATTTGGATTCAGAATATGCATCTTCTCTTGGCAACTCTTAACACAATTTTAAACTCATTTTAAGGTCACTACTACCATCTAGTGGTTATGAGGAGTCATGGTTTCTGAAATTTGAAATACTGTACAAGCATTTCAAATGCAGCAACAGTCAAATTTTGGGTGCCGAAAGCAATGTGGTATTCATTATATTCCATTATAGGGTCACAGCAAAGGCACTAACTTCTTAACCGTTGCCACCCTGGTGCCAACAGTATATACAATCTTTTTTTTTTATTGGATTGATGATTGTTTTTCTTTTGTTGTGTGACTTTTTTTTCACTTTATTTTGGAGTTCGTGTTGTGATTATGATACCAATCTTATGCGTCACTGTTTGCCTAGAATTGTGGGATTATTTGCTGACGATTTGTTGTGCATTATTTGCTGATAGAGATTTGTGCTCCATAGCCAGGGCTTTTGACTTGGGTTCACCTCTTGCAATTGAAACAGACAAATTGCCCCTTCGCCAGCGTGGGGACTATGGAAAATATTGATCTCACCATACCCTATTTCCAAAAGCATGTTGTTTTTTTTGGGCAGTTCGAAATTAGTTTGGATCTTTAAAGTGGTACCTGTCATATTTAAATAAATAAATGCAAACACTGAAAAAAAAGAGCAAATTGAGCAATGATGCCTTTTTTTTTTTTCATCAGGGATATTCCAGTCCAGATTCCTCAAAAGCTATTCAGAATGTTCCTTTTTAATTGATAGCACAATCTGCTGTAGTTGTTTGGGGCAGATAATATCACTTCTGAATATTGGATCAATGCATAACCAATCGAAATAGTTGTTGGGATAAAAACGTTTGCTGGGGGAGGGTCCTTCGAGTCACACAGATGAGACGATGGTTGTGTGCTGACATCATGGTGTTAGTCAAAGGGAAGCTTGTGCGTGGGGCTGAGCAGAGCAGAGATTGGCATGGCGCTTACTGCTTTGTTGTACAACTTGTACCTATGGTCATGTTGCTTGAGTCCGCACTACTTCTGGGTAAGTAACACTGCACCACCTTTACATTTTCCAGGAGACTGTTCTCGACATGTTTGAAAATGTCATTGAAGTACAGTTCAACTTTGTTACTTATCATGTCCTTTGTATGCAATCTCTGGTTGGGTTTCCACCTGGCTATGCTGCTGTGCACTGAATGATATCATCAGAAGAGGGGAAGTGATGAGCAGCTGTGAGTCACAACTGGTCAGATGGGTTATAAAGAGACATTGCAGAGCAGCTTGTTTTAGGAGCTTTTCCTGTACGGTACTTCCTTTTCTTTTGGGTATTTCAAATATAAATCAGGGATAGAGATAATGTGTGATAAAACCTTTTTTTCCTCTTTGCTACAGAACTGAAATACATTGCTATTGCTGATGCTGACTCCTTTTCTACACATTGAAAAATATTAAAAGCAAAACATATTCCAAGGATTCCGCATGCCTTTATCATTCATACAAGACAACCATACATATTGTATCTTCATGAGTGGAGGAAATAATCGTCATTCTTCTTCTGGTCAGATCAAAGAAACATTACTCAGCTGTTTTCCTGTAAGTGTAGCCTCCCGAGTATGTTACACAGATTACCTGCAGAGGGCATATTTGTACAGTGAGGCAGCATTTTCGCTCCTCTGTCTCAGTGTACTGTACTCTGAAATGAATTGTGTGAAGTACAAATAGTGGTTTTAATTAGTTTCTTGCACACCAGATTAAATTAACAGTTAAAACGTGTTGTGATACTTTTTTATGACAACACTGTTGACTAATTAGTTGATATTATCCCACAAAGCTCTTAGATACCCGTTTTACGTTCTCTCTGTATGTCTCGACAAGCTATTTTTTTTCCCCACCAAGCTTGATCACAGACTTCTGTTATCACTACTTGGTTATTATTCACAGTTCATCATGTCAGGTTTTTTTTTAAATTCTCTGCTGTGCTCTAACACCGTCTTTGCCAGCACTCTATATTTGCTTCCATATCCCTTCTTTTGTTGCTATAGCACTTGAGTGTTCTTGCACTGCAATCAAAACAGGCCTGAGCAACAGCACCGCAGAGCCCTCCCCCTGCCCTCCCCTCTGTCTCCTGTTTGGAATCAGGGACCTCCCATTCTTGCTGTCGCGCTCTCTGATTCCACTCTCCCTCTCTCCACCCAGTTTCTCCTTGAGAGTGAGTCCTAATGTCCTGAAAACAGAAAGGAGCTCCACTGACGCATTTTCTCCTACCTGTCTGTACCTGCAGATTACAGCAAAGAGAGAACAGTCTCTCTTTTTTTTCCCCTCCCTACTCTGGATTTGACTTTACTACCACATCACTCGCTCCTGCCAGTGGTTTGGGTTTCTTGGTGGAATACAAACTAGCGCCGCAGCTTTCTTTTTGCAACTATTTGTCATTTACCGTTTCTCCTCTTTGCCAGGATAGCACCGCCTAGTTCCCGTGGGAAGTTAATCGTTGATGGATTTTTCAACCTTTTTCAGTTGAGTCTGGAATCTCGACAGATGGGCATACACCTGCTGATTCGGCGAGAGCTTTCGAAAAACAAATTATTACTCAGTTTTGTTAGCTGTGTCAGTTTATCACAAGTCTAGGAAACTTTTGTCATGGCAAGTGCATGAGTTGTTGGTACTTTGTGCACTTGGCATTTACAGGTCCAGGCATTGGCTTTTCAGGAATATCATTGCAAGCATAACCTGTGTCCATCAATATAGACATTAGAAATGTCACAATTGACTGGCGGATACCCTGAAGCCATGACGGTAATGAGCTGAAACGTAGCCCTTGTGGCTCCTCTGAGACTGCATTGCAGAGAAGACATTAACAAGTGAAACCAAAGGGTGCCTTGTTCCTGTTACAGTCATACAGACTATTATAAACTGTAAGCATCACTCCTACATCAGACCACATGGGCAGTTTTGTGTCTTCACCTTCCGCACTGCTGTAATGCAGTATTGACCCAGCAGCCAGCACCAGTGTTTAGGAAAAAGTTCTAGCACAGCACACTCTTAATGATTCCTTGCTGCTGTGATAGCAAGTGTCACAGCTCAGCTCAGAGACGATCGTGACGAAGCTGGTTTTGTGCAGATTGGACTGCGATGGAGTATTTCTCGGACAAACTGTCAGTGGCACATTCTCAAGTGTCAGGATGGGTAGGAAATGTCCGTCGCTCCTTTCATGGGGCACTAAGCTTTTTTTCCAGTTCAGCGGAGAGAGAAGGAGGAGAAGTCAGGGCCGGACACTTCAACAGAACGAGCTCCTTGCGCTCGCTAGCTTCCCGCAGCAGGGAATCAATTCGCAGGTTTTCACTGCGCAGCCAGCAACGTCTGTCCTTACGCAGGCGCACCGCACCCAACACCCCCTTTGCTGTAAGATAGCACCTTGAAATCTGATTATTTTGCATTAATGTGAATGTATGTTTACCCGTTGCACAGCCCACGTTGTCTCTCAGTCCCTCATGTTTACATCTTTCTATATCTTGTCTTTACACTTTCCCCTGTTTAGTTATGATGGTGATTTTAAAAATGATTCTGAATATTAAAATGTATGTTCAAAATAGAGACAGAAAACTTCCTGTCTTGGCAAAAGTATTCAGATTTGTGTTGTAAGCTCTTCAATCATTATCTGTGGTTGACTCATAGTTTCCTTTGTGCCCTCTGTACCTTCATCTTGTATGTTAATTGAGACATTTAGACATTTCTTTGTGGAAATCATTGAGGGAAAACACTTTTCTGTATCAAGCATGACTTTGTCCAATATCTTGTACAACATTTTCCAGAAGACTGCAAGCTGCTATACAATGGCTCAACCTGTCTATTCATGTAGGTGCTCTTCTATTCATGTATTCATGTAGGTCATGTAGGCTATATACTTTTCTCATACGTTTCTTGTAAGATTGTCAATTGTACCGTAGTGACCAGATCTACCGTATGCTGTATGGATAGGACAGATTTAGAGAGCCTTGTATGGATGGATACATTGCAGTAAGGAGAGTCACTCCTATCTTTAGGGAACACCTGTTTGCTATCCAATGCTTGATGAGTCATAAAGATAAGCAATGGTTACAATACATATTTGTGCCCTTTCCCCAAGATGTATCGTTTGGTCTTAGAGAGAAAGCTGTTATTTCAGAGGGCTTGCCAATGGACTTTGCCACTTGTGTTTTTAATCATTATTTAACCGTATAAAGAGATGGGAGTCAGTGTGTAGCGCAGAACTGTGAATATTGGTGCAGACGTAATGAACACAAGTTAATGAGCATAGTTAGGACTTGCTTCAGACTGACACGTGAGCAACATGGTGTCACAGGAGTGCTGCCATACTGCCCAAAAATATAAACAAGAAGAAACGGGGATATAAGAAGAAGTAGATGAGTAGGAATCGGCGCATGCTTTCCGCCAGATGCCTCCTCCCTTCGACTAATCGTAATGGCCGCATGTTGACACCCCCCCACCCCCACCCCATTCCTCTCCACAAATAAGAATTAGCGCTTTATGGCCACCAACACCGTCTCCACCCCTCCCCCCCCTCCACTTTGACATAAGTGGTTGCACAAAATGGTAAATATTGAACTTGTTTAAAATGTATGATTGTCAGCACTGACTATTTTTAGAGAAGATAAAGGTAACTGTAAACACACCAAACACTACAGGATAATCTGTCCGAATAATCTCTAGAACCGTCTGATAATTGGGTATTTGCTGATTTGAATTGTGGCGGGAGGGAGAAATTAGG
>CAAKHF010011792.1:0-24759 GCA_901007745.1 Hippocampus kuda
AGGCCAGCGATTCCAACAAACTGGAGTCGGTGATACAGGTGATCGCCACCGGAACCACACACACACACACACACACACTAACCGGCAAACATGGCTTCAGACGTGTATCTGATTGCATTTGTCGTTTTATTGCAGCCTGAATACACATTCCACTGTCATCATCACTTTTTTTCGTGTTGTCTTTGCGTTGCCCTGAGCTACATTGCACAATGTTCACCGAGTGTCGGCTTGTGCACATCACAGTTTCATGCGCAAATGTCCACTTTGCTCATCAGAGGCTGGAGGAGAGTGTTTTATCTGAAGAGAAGAAGCTGACTGTCCGGGGCCCCTCACCGGATGCCCCCCCTACATGTCTACCGGCAAGAGTTCGTGAAATTGTCACAAAGAACCTCAACGAAAACTGTGAGTGGTTTCAATGAAAATAAAATATTGAGTACAGTATATTCAGTACCCTTTCTGTCTTCTCAATGCTCTCATTCTGGTCGTTGCAGCTACAGGGGCCATGTCCTCAGTAATGTCCCTCCAGGAGGAGAATCGGGTCCTTCAGGGAGAGCTGGCCAAGCTGGAGGACCTGCTGGCACACAGCAGGGCAGACCGCGACGAGCTGGCCATCAAGTACAGCGCTATCAGCGAGAGGGTAAGGAGCCCGGAAGATGTCTGTGCCTGACTCGGCAAGTGCTATATGGGAAAATAACATTCTCTGTAGGACATTGTTCAGTGGGGGATTTTTTTTTTGGGGGGGGGGGTCTTTTTTTTTTTTTTTTTGCTCTTTCTTTGTCTGAGATTTAGTGGTCTCCCAGGTGATAGTGCCTGGAATGAACTGAAGTGCACTGTTGCCATGGCATTTGTTACCAGGGGCGACTGCAAACAGGGGCTTGAAGTCGTTTTGATGAGGGTCTCTTGGTGGGCGGGGCACAGCGGGCAGTTTTGAATTAAAAGGAGCATTCCAATAAACACTGTTCAAAATAATATGGATGAACAGGCCACAATATTAGGTACACTTGTACAATCGAATTTGGGTCATCTCAAAATGATGATATTTATGGATTGGCATGGTAAGGAAGTGTTTTTAGTCATATGATTTTTAATGTGGCTGCGGTTAACAGTGATTTAGGACTGGACTGCATCAGACTAGGGCTGAACAATTCATCAAATTCATATCGACATTACAATGTTTTAAAACAATTTCAACACCCCCCAACTCCAATTACAATAGATTACATTTCAAAATCGTTCAGCACTGATACTGAGAACTGTATCTACTATTTTGCTTACCTCATTTAGCTATGGGAAAGGGACAAAAACTACAATGATAACATTTTGTTTGCTTCTTCGCTTTCTTGGGCTTCACATTCATTCTCTTATTCTGTCTCATTATTAGCAAAGCATCCACATATTTGCGCATTTCTTATTTCTTCCTCGCTCCATACAGTTGGAGCAGACGCTACGTTTCGATTCCGGGGACGGCGACCATGACTCTCCGGAGTCTCGCAGCCTGGCTCAGCAGAACGTGGATCTGCGCAGGCGGCTGGATGAAGAGCAGGCGGCCTACAAGAGAAAACTCACCGCATATCAGGAGGGGCAGCAGAGGCAAGCGCAGCTCGTGCAGAGGTTGCAGGCTAAGGTTTGGATTATCCAGCTGCACTTTCACATGAGATGTAGTTGTGAAGGCGTTGCTGATGAATGCGCTGTGACTTTAGGTGCTTCAGTACAAGAAGAGGTGCGGGGATCTGGAACAAATGCTGCAGCAGAAGTCGGCAGAGTTTGAAAAACCAAAGCTGAGTGTGAGCAGCTATTGATGATTTGACAGGAATCTTTTTTTGTTTTTGTTTTTTTTGCTACTCTGTAATAAATATAAGAGACAGAGCAAGAGTAAAATCATGTTTTCCCAATTAGGAATCCAGTGAAACGTCAAATGGTCGCTGTCCAGATGAATCGAACAGCAACCTTGAGGATGCTTTAATCCGTCTTGAAGAAGAACAACAGCGGTTGGTGATGACTGAAAACTCAACTGTGGCGTTCTTTGCCTTTACTACCCTCGATCAGCAATATCAAGCTTGTTCTATTTTCAGGAGCAGCAGTCTCTCTTCGGTGAACGCCATGCTGAGGGAACAGTTGGAGCAGGCCAGTTTGGCCAATGAAGCTCTCAGCCAGGACATCCGCAGGCTCACTGCCGACTGGACGAAAGCCCGAGAAGAACTGGAACAAAAGGAGTCCGACTGGAGGAGAGAGGAAGAGGTGCCACAAGGATGCTTACCATGCCTGTTTGCATTTGCGGTTGTCGGCATTTTTTTTTCATGGTCTGCGATTCTCTTCTCAGTCTTTCCACAGTCACTTCAGCAGTGAGCACAGCCGCCTGCTGTCGCTGTGGCGCCAAGTGGTCGGGTTCCGTCGGCACATCTGTGAATTGAAAAGTGCCACTGAAAGGTATGTAGGTGGGCATGCATGGATGGATGGGTTGATAGATGGGAAGATAAAAGCTGTAAAGATGGATGGATTGGATGGATGGATGGATGGATGGATGGATGGATAGATAAATGGATGGATCGATGGATGGACACACGATGGATGGATATCAACTAATTGATGGGAGAGGAGAACCGATGGATGAATAGATGGCGAGGTGGACTGATGGATGGATGGTGAGGTGACAGCTGCACTGCTGGAAGAGTAGATGGGTGGACAAATGATGGATGGATAGGTGAACAGATGATGGACGGGTAGATGATTGCTGGATGATCGATGTGTTGTTGGCAGATGGACAATTGAACTATTGGATGAATTTATGTGTTGATCAAGAGGTGGATGGAGGGATGGATTGATGAGTTGGTAGCTGGACAAATGCCTTGATTGATGGATGGTGGATGACGGCGAGATGGATGTTATACTAGATGGGTGGCCAGATGTTGGATGGATTGATGGGTGATAGTTAGCTGGACAGTTGCCGAATGGATTGATGGGATGTTAGCTCGGTGGTTGATTTGATGGATAGAAGGTGGTTTGAGGACAAATGATGTATTGTGGATAAATGGATGCAACGATGATGTGTGTGATTATGGATACCTGGGTAGATGGACTGACATTGTGATTTTTTTTTTTTAAATGAAAGATGTAACTTTCCCTCCCATGCCCATTTCTGTCCCGCTCTCTACCCTCCAGAGACTTGTCAGAGATGCGTAATGAGCTGGCTCAGACATCGCACTCTGCACAGGTGTCCTGCGCGGATCTTTCTTCAACACTGAACATCAGAGAGGGAGGAGTCGCGTTGGCCCTGGAGAGCGAGAAGGCTCTCAGGGTCCAACTGGAGCGGCAGCTGAGGGAACGAGTGTCTGAGATGATGAACCTTCAGGCCAGGACGGACGCAGAGAGAAGCGAGCTCAACCTCAGGTCAGAGGCTGCTTCCCAGTGCCACCAAAACAGAAGAACCTATCACGGATTTAAATGATTAAATGACCAATTATGGTCTTTTGTGTGCCAATCAATAGGTTGTCGGACTCTGTCCGTGAGGAGGAAAGACTGAAAGGCAAAATTGAGGAGAAAGAGAGAGAACTCGTTCTTCTGTCCAGGAAGCTCGAGGTGAGTGGAGATTCAGTACACGATTGCTGCTGTCATTCAAAAACGTTATAGCACAGGGGTAGGGAACTCCAGTTCCTCAGGAGCCATATCCTACCTGTTTTAGATCCCTCTCTACTTCAACACACCTGATTCAAACGCAGCTCATCAGCAAGCCCTGTAGAGGCCTGAAATAATCATGAACAATTGAATCAGGTGTGTTGGAGTAGGGAGGGATCTAAAACAGGCAGGATAAGACTCTCGAGGAACTGGAGTTCCCTACCCCTGTTATAGCAGATCTAGGCATCTATTCGGGGTTGGGTCTATATAAGTCAAAATGCATTGAAACATTTTTTTATGGTAAATCAAAAAATGTACTTGTTTTTTATACGTTGTTGGAGGAAAGCGGTCTTCTTTCCTCCGCGTGTTCGTTGAATTTCGGACGAGGAGAATGTTGGTTCTTCAAATAAAGGCTGGAGTCCATGAACAGTTCCTTTGAAGCTTTTAATAACAGAATATTTGGGGCACCCGCGAATTACAGACAATGGCTGCGGGTCACGAGTGCGAAGCAGGAAGAGAATCACATCATTTTTATACCATCAGAAGGGCGGTACCAAGACACAAGGTGTGATATCATAACTTTCGTTTCTCCTAAACTGATTCTCAGCTTGGCGCATTCCAAAGTTTGTGCGTCTTCAGCAGGGAGTATTCCAATTCTAGGTGATGATTGTTACAAGGACGCAAAGCTACACTGCGCGCATGGGAAAGTTATACAGCATGACCAAATAGCATATTACAGACTTCAACGTACTTTTACACAATTAATCCACACTTAAATAAGATAAATTGCAATGCAGTAAATAATAATGTACAATGAGAATGTACAAGTACATGAAAACATGTTCATCTATCTATCTGGCTAGCTAGCTAGCTAGCTAGCGAGTCAGCTATCTAATCTGATGTGCAGCATTTTAGACTAATTTGAGTATTAATTGGTCCACAGTTTCATTTACAGCAAAGTCCACCGTACGAAATACAGTAATTGAAGAAGATCTTGAATATTTTGGTCTCCATCATACTTGATGTTTCATCAAGGCGGGAAAAGCCGAAAGGAAAAGAAGAAGATCATACTAGATGTTTCAAATCTGTCAAATATATTCAATATCTTTGTGTAGCTTTCTTATGTCACTAAAATGTCACAAACACCTTCTAGTACATTGCTGTGCAGTTCCTCAGTGCTACAAAGTACAATCCATAGCAGACAACATATGTCTGTTTGGGAATCAAAACTGAGCATTGTTATCTTTGAAACGGCATAATATCTGATACAGGATCAATTTAGATGTTGATTATGTATTCTATTCTACTTTGCCTCCAGGAGCAGAGCAACAATGATGGGAGTGACATGCAGCTGATGAGAGCTCACACTGAGACGTTATTGGACACGCTGCGTGACATCGCTCAGGTGAAAAAAAACTGCTGCACATATGGCCATGTCTTCTTCAGACTAGGATAGAAGTTCATCATGCTATTGATTTTTTTTTTTTCCCTAGACGGTCTTGACAGACGCAGAGTCGTCGGAGGCAGATCAGGACAACACTGTGGCCCCACTACTGGCCTTCATCCACAGCTCCTCCCCTGCTGCTCCTCCACGCAGGTCATCCTCCCTCTCAAGGCTGACAACGCTCTCAGCTCCCCCGGAGGCAACCTTGTCTGCTCTACGCTCGGCAGTCACGCACAAGACACTCTTGCTGCAGGTGACATACGCTGACTGCCCACAACATTACGCACACGTGCAGAATTGTACAAGATCCAAAAAGATAACTGTAACAACCTGCACTTGCACATTGATAAATGAAATACTCTCTTCCAACCCTCCTACATCTCTGTTTTGTCGGCAGGATGCCCGAGGGCGTTTGCTGTCTGCCCAGTCCTCCATACAGCAGTTACGAAAACAGCTCGCTGAGGCCGATACGGCCAGAAGAGAAGCGGATCAACGACATCTCACGCTGCAGAGAGAGCGAGACGCCGCCCAGCGGGACAAAGAAACCACGCAGCGAGAAAAGGACCGCCTCAGGCTGGAGAGAGACACACTGGCCAGGTTCCTTCTTTGTAATTCACTTGTTTCTATCATGTGTTAAAATCGGAAATGGAAAACACTCCTTTACCCACGTCGCATCACACTTTTCCCACCACAATATGCAATGCAGTAACTTTAAAACATCACATGCATTTATTTCTATTTCTCTATATTTCCATATATTTGTATCATCAGATATTTTTACCAAGTGTCAAATTTTTCCTGTAAATGTAACATTTCAATCTATCATCACTGCTGCAGTGAGAAAGTGAGCTTGGAGCAGAGCATGAAGGCAGCTCAGAACAGCAATCAGACTCTGCAGACGGACTGTGAGAAGCTGCAGCTGCTTCTGACATCTGCACAGCGGGAGAAAGACCACCAGAGGGAGGAGAAGGAGGCCGCGGTCCTGGAGAGGGACCGGGCCAAGGTTGAGGTTCAGAGGATGTAAGTAGGCTAATTGAAAGTGAGTCAGCGTTGCCGACTCGCACTTTAATCCGCAAAGTCTCACCCGGGCAGCACACATACGCTGACTGGAAGTCATTCAGGACAGTTTGATTCGATCCTCTTTGGCTCGCATGATTGCGCCAGCTTCTTGTAAATTGCGTAACAGATAATGAGCAGGGTGATGTGTGGGGAGATTAGTAGAAGGGTGAATAAATGGAATTCAAATCACTGAACAATCATGTAGCGGTTAGCTAATGCTAATCTGGTCAGCCACCAAAATTCAATGCATGTTGCCTACCTAATACAAAGCCACCACTGGCTAACTGAACCATATCCTAAATGCCATTCACAATCTTTTTTTTTTTTATGGGTGTGTGTGTCTGTGTGTGTTTTTAGTCAGAAGCAGTGGGACCAGAGTGAAAGCCGAGCATCTGCCCAGCGTGGTGAGCTTTCTACAGTGAGGGAGACTCAGCAGCAGGCGGAAGCTGCGAGGCAGTTGCTCGAGAAAGAGCGAGCCCAACTTTCTGAAGCGCTCACTCGGGTATGTACGCCAGTGGACCATCTCGTCGTATTTAGCGACCCGAACTCTGACCTTTGTTTTTCTCTTTTAGGCTGAGAGCAGCAATGCAGAACTCTCTCTACTGATCAATAAGCTCCAATCTGAGGATGCGGCACTCAGGGACTCTTTGACCAAAATGGGCAGCATGAACGAGGCGCTGTCCCAAGATAAAACCGACCTTAATACCTACATACTTCAGGTAGATCATCATTTATTATTTTTTTTTTTTGCAATATCTCTTGTATCCTCTTCCGAGTGTTCAAGATGAACTCTGTGACTAGCTGGAGGACGAGAAGGCCCTGCTGCACACTCAGAAACGTGAGGCCGAGCAAGAGAAGATGACCATCAGAGATGAGCTGCTCCGGTTGGAGCAGGACCGAATGGAGCTGGACTCCGCCCGCATGACTCTGCGCCAGTCCCTGCAGGATACTGAGCTGACACGTGTGGGGATGGAGGCTGAGCTCCAGAGTCTCAGGGCTGAGAGACTGAAACTGCAGGAGAAAGTCACACAGGTACAGGTGTTGTCTGTCATATTGATAAATAGGACTTCATTTATCAATATGACATGATCTCTTTGGGCCCTCCTTGTCAGCTCTGTACTGAGGTGACCTCCTTGGGTTCTGAATTAAGCCTCGCCAGAGGAGTAAGCCAACAGAACGAAGCGGCCTTGGAGGAGGTCGGGCGCAGTCGGGCGGAACTGGCCAGAGACAAAGCGTCTCTTGTAGTCCAGCTGACGGCATCCGAGAGAGAAAACGGCGCGCTGTCGGAAGAACTCTCCGCTTACAGGCGCGTGTCTCACAGCCGGGGAATCATTTTTACACCATCGCACGCCTTTTGTAACGTGTGGGTTTTAACCCGCGCAGGTCGGAGCGTGAGTCTCTGGAGACCGCCCTCTTTGAGGTGCAGCATCAACTTGCTCAGGTGGAGTCTTGCAAGGAGCAGCTCGGCGTAGACAACCAAAACCTTCAAGCGCGCATTGAAACGGCAACAGGTGAACAATACGGAAGGACGATTTTTTTTTTTTTTGCTCTCAACCGAGATAAACGTCAACACCCCCCTCTTTTTTCTGTTTTATTTCCATGATTTCCAGCTGAGTTGAGGCGTGCTCGTTCTGAGGCGGAGAGCGCACTGGCCCAAGTCGAGCGGGAAAAACACATTCTGACTCAGACGCTGAATGCGGCGCATCTGGAGGCCCAGCAAGCTTTGCGCAAGGCCAGCTGCGAACATCAGGAGGAGGTGGAGAAACTTGTCACAGAAAAGGTGAGGTCATTCGCCGCCTGGTTTCAGATGGCAATAAATAATGTCACAAATCAGTATTAGATCACATCATCATCATCATCATCATTATTTGTGGTTGTGGCTGGTCCCATCCACAGGAAGCCCTGCGGCAGAGCCTCACGGTGGCCCATGACAGCGCTCTGAAAAAGCTGAGGCGCGAGGTGGAGGAAGAGCTTCACAAGGCACAGAAAGAGAAGGAGGAGCTGCAGAGCAACCTGACGACTCTCCTGCATGATCGAGATCAGAGTCTGCTACAGGCGGAAGCAGAGAAACAACAGGTTAGCATCACATTTGGACACATGATGATGACACAAGCATTTGAATGAAAACAACAAAAAAACACTGTGTGGAAAAAGGTATGTAGGAAAATGGAAGAAATTTTGATGTTGAGTGTATGAGTCTGGGCCTTTCCATATATATTGCAGTGTGTGGTCATTTGAAAACCGGAAGTTACTGTTCCAGTTCATCCTAAAGCTGTCTGCAATCTTTACAAGCATCAGGTTGACAGATATCGATCCATTCTTCCAAATATAGGCATGAGCTCTCATCAAGCTGTTTATTGCCAGTCCCAGTTGAAGTTGACTGTAAAAGTAAACATAAAACAATAATAAATGCACAATGTGTATTTAACCAAGCTGTAAGTCCACTAGCTAAATGCTAACGCACAATGCAAAAATTGCCAAAAACCGTCGCCGGATGAATCCATTTGGTTTCATTCCATTGGGGAAAGGTGCTTTGAGATATGAGTGCTTTGAGTTACGAACATGATCACAGAGTAAATCAAGCTCTTGAGTCAAGGTAGTCAAGGCACCGCTGTATTTTCAACTTTCCAGGCTCTGTCACTGAAGGAGGCCGAGAAAACAGCGCTGTGTGACAGAGTGTCCAGTCTGCAGGCCGAGTTGTCAGCCTTGACTCTGGAGGCCGAGCGCAAGGCCCGAGCAGTGGTTCTTTCCAAAGAGCAGGATCAGGTGAAACATAAGAAGTACAACATACCATTGTAAAAAAAAAATAATAATAATAATAATAATAAGTTTTACCGCTGTCGATGTATCCTTATTTTGAAATATTTACAAAAATCCATTTCTTTTCCAGGCCAGGGTGAGTGCTCTAACCAGTGAGCTGCAAGCGGTTCGGTCTCAGCTCGAGGGCACTTCTGCCCTTCACGAAAAGGATCTTCAAAGTCTGCGAGAGAATCTGAGCGACTTTCAGTCACGTGCTGATGGTGCTGTCAAAGAGGTGCGCGATTCTGGAGCGATGTCAACGCGCACGAGTCACAGTTTCAGTCAAGCTGAATTTACATTGCTGTACATTGTGCTCTCAAGTGTCAAAATTGCGTCATAGTGTAAAAAAATAGATATATAATATTTTCCAACCTGGCCAGCACATTTCTTTCAAAGTCTGTGGAAAAATGGCAGCACGTACAGTATTGTTTTTCATTCCAGTTCAGTCCTAACTTATGTGTTCTCTTTTCAGCTCAACAAGTGCAAAGCTTCTCTGGCTGTCAGCGAGGAGAGTCGAGATGAGCTCAGGCGAGACACGCTGGAGGCCGAGCGGCGTCTTAACCAAACGCAGGACGAAGCGGAAAACTACAGAAGGGAAGGCACGGAATTGCGTCGCAGTCTGAGCGACGCCCTCAAGGAGCGAGACACCCTCAGCCAGTCCAATTGCCAGCTGAGGGAAACTCTACGGGGGGCCGAGACCGAGAGAATCAGGTGGGCGCTCTCAAGGACAGAAATTTAGGCGCCGTTTAGGATGCTTTCGACAGCGTGAGTGTGTGTTGGTCAGTGTGAAGCGACAGTGCGAGGAGAAGGAGCAGAGACTGATCGTGCTGCAGGAGAATTTTTCATCCTCTCAGAAGGAAGTGACGGAGCTGCGCAGCTGTCTGAGGGAAGTTGAAAGGTCGCGACTGGAGGCCCGACGAGAGCTGCAGGAAATGCGCAGACAGGTGAGACGGACCGACGTGTAGATTCTTTGGTTTATTTGATTATTTATTTGAATGGCTAGAAAAAAAATATGTGGGAAGGCTTAAACAATTGTGTAGTTTTGGCATTTACACAGTAGCATCAAATGACACGTGGACAGATGCAATTAACCCCTATTTTGAGGTCAAGTGAATTTTGTTGTTGTTTTTGTTAAATTGGGTATCTTTGATCGATCAACCGTTGACAGGAAATGAAAACCAAAGAAGACATTAAACCACCATCCAGATGACAACATAATAAACGGCGTTTGTGTGTTCCAGTTGAAGGTCCTGGATGCAGAGAAGGATCAGAAAGGCAGGGATGTCGCAGAGCTGCAGACCCGCTTGTCCTTGGAGGAGCAGCGTGAGGAAGAAAGAGGGAAGGAGGTTTTTACCCTCAAGCACAAGTTAACTGAAGCCGAAGGTATTCAAGACTCCCTGAAGAGAGAGGTGAGGATACGTAATTCTTTTTCTTTTTTGGAGTACCTCCCTTGAAATAGGCTAGCTCCTTTTCAAGGTGATCGAAAATACAAGAATAGTCACAAACAAACAAGAACACACATTATGCCAACAAGCACAACAAAGAACAGCAGCAGAACAAGATCAAGAAGGAGCAACAAACTAGATAAATCAAGCAAACAAACCAAGGTTATATCAAGTCATGTAAAGCATAGAACTGATGTTAACTGGATCAGCAGTACATTAAGTCTAACAACTGGCGGACGATTTCCAGTCACTGCACCGCATTAGACATCAGGTGTGCCGTGGGAAATTCTCCAATGTCACAAGGAAAAATACGTAGAGTCAATTCTAAACTAAATTCAGATAAAGTTGTTTAGGACTGGGTGCCGCTACATCAACAACATCTTCACCCAAAGAGTAAAACAGCTTCAATTGTCCCTTTTGTTTCTCTCAGCTCAACCTGTTTCAGAAACGTCTGGCCGAATCTGAGTCTTGCTGGCGGCTTTGCGAAAGAGAACTGACCGCTCAGCTTCAAGAGGCCCGAGGCTGCGAGAAGAAGCTGCAGGACGAAGCCAAGAATTTGACGCTTCGCGCGCAGGCTGCCCAAGACTCGGCCGGCGTGTACAGCCTGCAGCTGAGCGAGGCCCAGGGACGACTGGCCGCCACCGAAGCCGAGCTAACGCGGGCCGAGGCCTCCAAGAGGGACCTGGAGTTTCGTCTTAGCGGCCTTCAGTCGGCGCTGACCAGAACACTTGGCATCGGGGCTGCAGGAAGAGGGGTCAGAGGGAGGAGCCCCGGGGGCAGCTCCGCGTCTCCCAGCCCGATGTCACGCCATCACAGCATCTCACCGCTACGCTCCTCTCTCTCGCCTCCTAAAGGTAGAAACCAGATGATCCCTTTTTCTCACTTGTGGGATTTGTTCAGCGGGACCGGTATCCAACTTTCTGTCGACATTTCCCTTTTTTTCATTTTTCTTGATAATAAATGAAAAAAAAAAAACAGTGCAGGCTTTCACTAAGTCGTGTTGGGCATGTTTGATGCGAACTAAGATACAGTAAACTAAGCTAATCTAAGACATGGTAAGGACTGATGACATTAAATTCTCATTCTCAAGGTGGTACAACAATGATTGTTCCAAAGTACCACGAAATAACTCATAAAAACGATCGCTCTGTCTGTCTGTCTTTCTGTGTGTCTAGCTAGCTGTCTATCAAGCTAGCTAGCGGTCTGTCTGTCTTTCTATTGTGTGAAGTCTCAATTTTTGAATTGAAGTCCTGAAATTCACTTTTCTAGGCTATTGAAATGTATTGAGACGCACCAATCTATTTTGAACACAATTAATCATGTTAAATCTGGATGGTATCAAGAAAAAAAAACAACACCAATTTAACATTCCCTGACTGCTCTAGAAGACAAAATCCCTTAAATATGTTCGGATGCTTATATCTGAACAAATTTCATTAAATTAAATTGTATTTTTGTCTTATCTTATTATTTGGTTCGTTTACATCCTGAAGCTGGATAAATGTTTACCTTATCTATCATCGTACATCCTATGTGAGCTTTTTTTTGCACCAGTATCACTTTCAGCTATTTAGATGCTGTCTTAATGTCTTTCAGAATTTCACACAAGCACCCCTGACAATACTCTGGGCTCCAGAGCTGTTTCTCCTGAGAGGGGAGGCACGCCTCTCCCACTCTCCCAGCCAGAGCTCGATCCTGACACTCTACGAAGTGGTCTGAAGGACTTCCTCCTGGAACTCCGTGAAGCACACCGAGAGCGGGTAAAAGAATAAAAATGAATCATAGCAACAAAGCAATACTTTTGTATAAATAAAGCTTTTGCATCTCACTTCAACATATTTCCATTGAAACAAGATGGCGTCAAAGAAATCCGTTCATCGCTTTGGCCTGAGCACCGAAACAGCAATTATTGACCTTAATACCGGAAAATAGGTTAAAAATAACGCTGAGAATACGTAAATTCACAAATGCCAAACTGTGACTCCGCGGGGGTTCACTGCAATCGCTCCAAGAATTTCCAATGGTCACATTTTTGAAACACTGTACATGTCTTATTTTCAAGGACGATGCTCTATGTCAGTTGGGGGCCGTCAAGCGGGAGGTGGACGAGCTGAGGGCCGATCGAGACTTGGCTCAGAGTCGCCTCGCTTATCTGCAAAAAAACTTACAAGACTACCAAGAAGGTGTGCATCGTGACTACTGCTTTTTTCATCGCGCCTGCAACACGAACGAATGTTGCCTCGGCGTGTGCGTAGGCAAGCGAGGCCTGGACGAGCGTCTGACGCACGCCCAGCTTCAGCTCCATCAGCAGGAGGAGGCGGTGAGGAGAGGCGACAGAGAGAGGAGGATGCTCGCCGACAGGGTGAAGGAGCTGGAGCGTGTGCTGCAGGCCTGTGAAGCGGAGAAGAAGCACACACAGGTACGCATACACACACTACGACTACACACCTTGTGGCAGCGGATGAACGCCGCACGACACTCGACAACAACATCGGAGCAGGATAATACAATAAACAGCAGATGGGCTTTCACCGCCTGTGCCGTCTCATGCCAAGCTCTCCTTATGTCTGCTTGTGATGCCAGAAAACAGCCAAACGAAGCAAAGTATTATGGATGAATGTTTCTTTTCGGAGGGATTCGACATTTAAAAAAATCGAATCTAGTCAAGAAGAACCAAAAAGGCTGAACACAGTTTGTTTGAGAACAATGGTCAATTGTTTGTCTTTTTTTTAAGTAGTCATACCCACAAGGGAAGAATGGAAATGGAGATCATGATCCAAAATTAAATGATCACATCATCAAACCACTTTACTGTACAGGTTCATTTTTGAGGTTAACATTCTTTCCACTAGGGCTGGGCAATTAATCAAAAATGAATCACAATATCAATTTTGGCTTGTGATGATCATAAAAACATTAGAATCCAAGAAAATCGATGCTTGCAACAATCATTCTCGGTAAATTATTTTGCCCTTCCAAGCATGCTTGAAGACGTTTATGGACATCCCACTTGGAATTACTAAACGCACAACAAATATAATTACTCCCATTGTATATTAGAATACTGTACAACATGTGCTACCTTTTGAAAACATGGCCACCTGATGGCTCTTTGCAGATAATGGAAAACCTCATTGATGAGAGAGCAAAAATTAGAATGAGAGCTTTAGAAATGTGTGAAGCTGACATTTCCAAGCCTCCATGATGAGCCTAACGTCAAACAAATGCATTCTTCTGTCACCTCTGCCCTCCCTCCACTTCTCCAGGAACAACTGGATAAGCAGCGAGCTGCAGAGGTGCGACTGGAGGCCGAGAGGAGGCGCCTGCGGGAGGCGCTGGAGGCGTCCGAAGCGCGGGCCACCCGGGTTGAGGTGGGTCGGCGGAGTCTGGAAGGCGAGCTGCAGAGACTCAGACTGAGCCTCGGAGACCGGGAGGCCGAGAGCCAGGCCTCCCATGATCGCCATGAGGCTCTGCTTAAACAGGTGCAGTCAAATCATTTGTCGCTTGTTGGTTCTCTGAGCAACATTATAATCTTATGCTTTTACTTTATTAGCTTATTTTATATTTTTAGTTTCATGAAATTCAATAATGTGGTTTCCAACTGCAGTGTATCATAATGAGAGGAGTTTCTCATATTTTCCCATATTTTGGTGTCTCACATGGGTGGAGTTATCCTTCTTTTCATATTTTCATAGATGCGCATGTTTAGAAATGGGCGTTTGCGTTGTTGTGGGCTCATTTCATTCCCTTTCAATTCAGTGGAGGAGATGCGCACGGTAACATGGTGGAAGCATTAACCGACTCGTTGGAGTACATGCGGGAGATCGAAGCGCGCAAAGTACACTCATGCAGACAAATGAGGGAGCCAAAATTTTAGGTGTCCCCCCCCCGCAAAAAATGACATATTATTAAACGTTGTTGTTAAATTAACACATCACTGAGTGGGTTGATCGTAACTGCTCTTTTTTTTTTTTTTAACTTACTGAATCGGAATTATTGACACTGCACTCCTCTGCTGTTATTTTGGGGGCAAACATCACAGGTAACAGACGGGGAAGGCCGAGTGTCCCTGCTTCAGACGGAAGTGGAGCAGCTGAGTCAGGCTCTGCTCAAAGCCGAGGAAAACGAAGCTGTGCTGCGGGAGAAGAACGCCTCCCTCAACAAAAGCCTGCAGGAGTTGGCGGCTGCTCACGGTAGCGCTCAGAACCGCCTAACTGCCTTGCAGAAGGCCTTGAGTATGACCGAGCAGGAGAAACAACACCTCCAGGTGGGGGCGCGAATAAAATCAGCGCGGGACAACGAGGCTGTGGATGCGCTAAAATGATCATTTAATGGAACCTTGTATCCATCAGGAGCGAATCGACGAATCCCGCTCGTCGTTAAGCGAGGCCAGGCGCAACATGGCTACCCTCAACGAGCGCATGCACGGCCTGCAGAGTGAGCTGCACCAGAGCCAGCTCCAACGAGAACAAGTGGAGGCCGAGTTCACCAAGAGCCAGGAGGTGGAGATCCTGTTCACCAACTACATCAATCATAATTTTCCCAGTAATTAAATGAAATTGGATATTTTCCAATGGCGCACCTCCTGATCTTTCATCGCGCACAACTGTGCTGCGGCACAGGGGGTAGGGATCACGACGCCTGGCTGTTGGCAAGCACGCTCAAATCTACGCTAATCTAGACGTTGTCCACTGCGATACATTGTGGACCCTGTACAATACTCATCCCCAAATTGAGGCTAGACACACTGTAGACCACTTGGAGGATTTGTGCCTTATTTAACGGCGTCTCAGGAGCTTCACTCAAGAGACCACGTGTGACTGCCATGTTTCATCGGCGGCGCGCTAGCGTCTCAGATGTTGCCTACCACTCTTGTGTTGTCGTTCATTGTGCGGCAGGCTTTGCGGCAGCGTTCGGCCAGCCTCGCTGAGGCCCAGCGCGGCGCCCAGGCGGCTCAGGTGGAGCGGGCCATGGTGGAGGAGCGTCTGCGTGGTCTGCAGAAAGCTGTGGCCATGCTGGAAACGGAGAAGAAGGATGCCGAGAGGCAAGCGGTGCGGTTGGAGAAGGATAAAAATGCCTTGAGGAATACGCTTGATAAGGTATCGTCTCCTGACCTCCAAGCTATGGCTCACTGAACGCTGGGTGTTGGTTGCGCAAAAAAAAAAAAAGAGCCACACAATAAAAGAGATGCTTGCACTAACACTGCAACAGTGTCTATTTCTGGCTATACATTACATGAAAATTAAATGCATCCGTGCTCAGGTCGAGCGTCAGAAGCTGAAGAGCGAGGAGGGCAGCATGCGACTTTCGGCCGAGAGAAACCGATTGGATCGCTCCCTGAACACGGCGGAACAGGAGCTGCAGGAAGCCCAGCAGCAGATTCTCATGCTGCAGGTAACATACACATGGAAAATGGACGGATGGATAATTTGTCTCTCTGATATGTGTTGTACGTGGTTCACGATGGCTAGATTATAACAGGATTTTTTTTTCTTCTTTTTAAGCTTCGCATTGAATCTCCTAAGCCATCATTAAGCATGATGTCATCCGTCCCGTTTTTGTTTTATAGACTCGAACATGCTTAATGGTCAGCCCACGCTTCCTCTCTCACTGTGTGTGCGTGTGCGGGTGTATGTGTGTGTGTCATGAGTAGACGCAGATGGCTGACATGGAGCAGTCCCACAGCGTGTGTGAGAGTTTGGTCAGGCAGCGTGATGAGACCCAGCAGGAGGCTGAGAGGCTGAGGGCCAGCTTCAGGGACCTGGAGAGGACTCTGGGCTCCAGGGAGCGCACGCACCGGCACCGGGTCAAAGGTCTGGAGGAGCAGGTAGACACGTCAAGGACTTGCAACTCTCAGTGTGTCGGGAACACGAAATAACATTTTCTTGTGTGACCGCGTCGTGGTTCGGTAGCCTGATTTTGATGCAGGCAGCATGGGTTCAATGAAAATTTCGATGACTGTTTAGAGTAATCGGACAAATAATTACAACCCAAAAAAATTTTTAATTAATAAAATAACTTATTTTTGCCTCCCTTACTGCTTATAACAATAAAAATATGAATTACAGGCAGGACATTTGACTATTTTATCATACTTGATAGTAATTGTTTAACTTCACAACAGAGAGCAAAACGGACAAAAATTGGCCAATTGTCCGTCTGTTTTGGCAGGATGTTTAAATGTCATTTGTTTTATGTTGCAATGTGTTCAAAATGTGTAAAATAAATGAAGCATGTGACTCAATAGATTGAATCATCTGTGTGAAAATTGTTCTGTGCGCAGGTGTCCACCCTGAAGGAGCAGCTACAACAGGAGATGAAACGGCGACAGCCGTCACTTCCGTCCTCATTTCTTTCCACGGCCAACTGAGAAGAAGAAGCAGCAGCAGCAGCAGCAGCAGCAGCAGCCGCGCCACCATCAGGGAAAATGACATCACCAGTGGCCGAAAAGCAAAAATGTGAACTCACACGCCTCGATATTAGGTGTTATCTATCTGCACAACTGAATGATCTGTATAAACAATTCTGTTTTTTATAAAGACGTTCATTTTAGCACTCCATCATATTGAGAGATGTCTCTTAAATTTTGGTGGCCTTCTTTGACTACACTGGGGAACAAACTACGAAACGCAGCCCTCGGTGTGATGCAGTGTCATTCTCGTGTCAATCAAAAGAGAGCATATCTTTGAAAAGGCAAAACTGGTTCTTGTAAACTGGGCTGGTGTACCTAATGTAGTGGCCACTAAGTGGATTTTAGCCTGCCTGTCATTTGAATGAAGTACTTACTATTTATCGTTGACATTCCAACGATTATGTTAACAGGAAGAAGAGCTGCAATACAATTGCTTGAAAAAGTGAAAAGGCCATATTTACAATACTAAACGCTATTTTAGTCCTAAGCATAAAAAGTCATATGCTTTTAGTGTGACGGAAAAGTAATATTTTTTTAAAATGCTAATTACTAAAATAATATTGGCTCACTGTGTAACTGCTGCAAGGGTTTCCCAAACTTTTAACTGGATGTGGTTCCTCTCTAGTACACCAAAAAAGACATCTTTTTTTTTGTTTTTTCAGAATGAGAACATATACTGTACGTTCAGTCATGACAAATAACATCAAATGCCAACCAACATGAATCCAAAAGCCTTTTGCTAATAAAAAAAAAAAAAGGGACATTTTGAGTTGCAGCATTAAGTTTGGGGAACTCTGACAGATGATTAACAATGACACATGTACAGTATGTTTGTAACATCGAACCATTTGTGGAACCTGAATAAATGAGTCAGTCACATGCTGAAAAGCTGTTGTAAAAAAAAAAAACATTTTATTATCTGTTAATGATGATAGTTTTACAAAGCAGCAGTCGCGCTTTGGGAGAAGCCTTCTCAAAGCATTTTGGTACCCGCTTGCTGCTCAAAAAGCTGAGGTCATCTTCTTGGCTGATGTCAGTGCCTGCTTTGACTGAATGACTTTTGTTTTAGGTACAGTATAAGAAAAAAACAACATACAAAGCGCGTGATTAATACGGTACAGTATGCAAAACAAACTGAGGGGTCTCCGCAGCCAGTCGCATCTCTTAATACAGCACCAGTGTGATGAGTTTATAGCACCAGTGATTTGTTACAGTCATCCCGCTTCTTTGGAGTATACGGATCCAAACGCACAGGCTCATCATACATGTGGGGGGGGGGGGGGGGGGGAAGGCAAACAGCTGTGCATGAGAAATAGGAAGAGGTGACATTATAGCGGTGATTTCCAACCATTAGCTCATCCAGTGAGCCCTGGGAAATAATGAACTACTACTGTGATACTCTTGAGTAGAATTTTTCTTCTGAAAAAATATTTTTTCTGTTTAGTTGGGAGTTTGGAATAGATTACAGCAAACCCTCCTCCATCGTGGGTTCCGGATTAGCGGTCATGCTAGTTTTGTGGATTTTTTTTTCTTTTTTCGTTCAGTTGCACCGTAATTGTGTTCTTTATTTTAGGGTGTTATGACACTTTTGGGCATTAGGAAGTGGCACAATATTGTGTATAACTGTACATTCGAAAGAAGAAAAAATACAAAGTCTCTACCTCATTGTTGCAGAAGAGATTAGAAAGAGATTGAGTGTCTCAAACATCCTGCATTTTACGCCTACAGAAAGCCATGCTTGTAGGTTAATTTTATAATATACATCTTGATGTATACTGTGGGATTTGTTGGCTAGTTTGAAAAACTTTTTTTGATTTGTTTCATTGTTTCACTGTACAATATTTTAATTTTATCGACTGCTCTTATGGCTCTCTCTTTCAACATATGAAATGTGTTTCTCTTGTTTTAAAGTGGGCTTAAAGACGTAAAAAAAAAATCCTGAATGCTATAAAAACATGCCGAGGGAGTATTTAGATTCTATATTGCGGATTTCACGTTTTGCGGAGGTGGTCTGGAACGTAATCTCTGCGATGGAGGAGGCTTTATTGGGGCAAGATAATTTGAGATAAGAGCATAAGGAGATACAGTACAAGCATGGTCACAGAGCAAATTAGACTCTTATCTCAAGGCACCACTCGAACTGCTAAAGAACTACTTTTGTGTGAATGAAGCTCCTTAACACACATCAACATGACTCCTTGGCACCAAGATGCCACCAGATTGCGCTTTCGACACAAAAACAGTGAATAGCTTTCAATTTTTTTTTTCCCTAAATGAAGAACCTTGAATATGAGAGTATCCACAATCTATACTTTTTGTGTCATTTTTGTTCGGTCATTTGCTGTTAGGTGACTCTAGCGTAAAATATGTGCCTTGGCTTAATAAAGGTTGGGAAACACTGCATGACAGGACATATCAGTGAGGAAAGAGAAGGGTTGCAGTTGGTTGTCGTGTCTCAAGGAGGTGTTGGGGGCATCCATCAGCAGCCTCCACCGCAGCTCTTCCCGCAGCTTGCCCCCACAGATGCGCAGTGGCCGCTCAACGCCGCCACACCGCAACGCGAGAACTGGTCTCGACACAAGTCCGCTACGGACAGGCGAGTTCCCGGTCAGAACACAGAGGCCGGGTCCAAAAAATAAATTTAAAAAAGTAGTGGTCTCACCTCTAAGCAGCTCTTCATGTGCACACACGGTCCTCACACACACTTCCTTGTTGATGACGTACACACGCCTCAGACTGCAAAATAACAGAGAAATTGATGAGGAACATTCATACCATATCATTTTTCGTATTATTATAGTATTGTTATATTGACCATGTGTTGCTGCCATATTTGTGTTCAAAATTAGTTCCTTAATGTGTTACAGTATAGCACTGCCACATTAATGCTATTCATTAGCCTGTCTACAGCCACCCCCAGATGTGTTTGGGTTAAGCTAACTGACAAAAGGGTAATTTTATTTCGCAACATGATGTGTAATTCTTAATTTTTGCTTAGTTTGATAGTAAACTGACACTAAACCTATAGTGGCATGAAACAGCGTGAAGCCTCTGTTTTGAAAAATCGTAAACTATCTACCGACAACAACAACAAATAATCTTCCGAACGTCATTCGTATTTCAAGGCACCACTGCATAATCCAACCGTTCAAGTAGTACTCAAGGTTTTTGTCTCTAACCAGATAAGTCTGACCCCTTCCAAGTAGTCTGCTCAGTGTAAAGAAAAAAAAAAAAGTCTCATGCGTCGAGCAAATTAGTGTACACAATTTCAGCTGAAGATCCTCCCGTGGGCCTAGGAAGGTTGCAAACATCAAAATTATAATAACATAAAAAAAGAGGTCAGGCAAGGGACATACGTAAAAGTGCCTACCCTGGAGACAAAAGGGAAAGTATGAGGGTATATACAGTAAATATATATATAAATATTTGGTGCCACAAATTGGAAATTACCAACGGTAGAGCGGAATAGCCTAATAAAGAAAAAGGGGGAAAGTCCAAAAAGACAGCATGTTGTGTATATAATGGAAACCTGTGCTCGCTCACTGTAATTCAGTGTCTCCACATTTGTTTCCCCTGTTTTGTGATTACCATAAATTCTACATACTCAAGGCTGCCAGACCCCAGATTTTTTGGCTTTATTTTGGACTTCTGTGATGCCAACGGACTGAAAAGCTTATTTTTAATGGCGCCCTGACTGCAACTCCCAAGGGTCTCCCCTGCCAGACTGCGCTTTGTGTTTTCCCAACAGCACATTATGACTGCTAACATAAATAAGTGAATAAAACCACAATTTTACCAGTGTTAAGGACATCCAAAAAAGGTTCCAGCTCACCCGCATCACTTAAGGATAAGCGTGAGGCATTTTGAGATCTTTAAACAACTTGTTAAAGAATTTGGTCATTTTTAAACATGATTAAATCGGACACTCATTTATTACTTTGAGAGTCTGTGAATTGCTTGGAACAGGAATACACATAAAGAAGATAACTTTTTTTGTAATCCTCGTACTATTTTTTCCACCTCTTTGGTGTGCACCTCTTTCCCACACACGTCCCTGTTGCTTTTTTTTTCATGCCCCATTAAGCCCACCAAGTAGCACCGCTGGAATAAACAAACTCCTTTGAAAAGGAGAGAAAATGGCCTTTGTGGTTTTCAATGAAAACAACACCGCCTTTCAAAGAAAATACCAATAGTCTTCATCACATCTGATGATTCACATGCTCCAAGTCCATTCTGTTTAATGTGGTTCCGGTTGTGTCAATTGTATCTCTTCCTGTGGCGAACAAACAAAACAAAACAACACAACACAACACAGGGGCCGCTGCTTTATGGGGAGATGAAGCATATCCATCTACGTTTAACTTCAACTTGAAGAAAAATGAACCCCTCGTTGTAAGCCAGAAGAGTATTTGAACACAGAACCTCTCAAATGAAAGAAATTATTATTTCTTCAAATATGGTGACAGAATATGGAGTCCAAATCCCACACTTGTTGTGGCCTAGGAAATAAGAGGTCTTAAAGTGCTGTCTGAGTTCTTTGAGTTACAAGCAATTGTTTGGGTCATTTGGCAGATAGTGGAAAAAAAAAAGAGGCTTCAAGATGTTTATTGCCTCTCCCGGTTTGACCTTACTGTCAAACTAAACATCAAACTAAAAATTTGGTATTAAAAAAAAAAAGCCACTTAACTTCGCCTTATGATAGTCTGCTTAGTCAACGCTCTTATGCTAACAAACAATACAAGATGCTACAGACGGGCTAACGGATAGCATCGGCGTTGCGCGGTCATACTGTACAACCCTCTAAGCAACGGATATTTGAACAAAATGGACAATACTCGCTGGCATGCAGTAGATATTCTTTTTCCTTTGTGAAAAATGACTAATATAACTGTGGCTTACTGAAACTGATACTCGTTGCGTGTCCCTCCTTGGCTGTATTATATTGTATTTATGTCATTACTGCATGCTTTTATAACTTAAAATATGATAAAAAGTGATACTTTTCGAGTTAAATACGTCCACGTGTGCATTAGCATGCAGCACTGACGAAAACCTTTTTTGTTCATGTTAGATTACATAGCAGATGCATTCGTATCAGATTCCACGTGTACTATACAAAACATTGTCTAGAAAAGGACTTGTGTTTAAAAAAAAAAGAAAGAAGAGAAAGAGAAAAAATTAAAAGGGCATTCTTCCTCTGATTACAGAGCCCGAGGTCTTTAATGAAATAAGTCTGAGTGTGTGCATGTTTGCATCTGTGAGTATTTAATTTCCCCCCCAAACTGAAATCCTTGAGGCCATGTTGGCTGACTGAGTTCAGATGGGCTTTCTGGCTAATAAATAGAAAATAGATGATGACATGGTTCGGGGATGCTCGGGTAAATAGCTCATCGCGTGTAAGCGGTTCCACGTGCGATCTACCTGTAAAAGCAGAGACTGTTCAGGCACTGCTTGCATGGTTTGTGCACGGAGTAGAGTCTGGTGCAGGGATACTGCTCCTCTCTGCAATCTGGAAGTCCCGAGACACGGGCAACGCTTACAAAGAAGAATCTCTCGACGAGAAGTCAACGGCTCCATTTTCTTACCGAGAGGACCGGGCTCTGTGGGCTCCGTCTCCAAATCAGTCTCTGATATTCATATGAAAAGAAAAGAAAAAACTCAAGACTCATTTTCCAGATGGAAATGTCAAGCTTTTAGCAGACGTACCTGGTTTTTCTGGACGGATCGCGGGATCGACTCGAACCTGCTGCTGGAAATTTCCAGGACCAGAATAATGATTCTCAGAATCCGGACTCTCTGAACAGGGGGAAATTATTATTATTATTTTTTTGGACACATGAATAAGTATTTGAACGGTACCTGCAAAATCTCATGAGAATGTCAAACTCATACATTAGATCAGGGGTCAAGAACCATTTTGAAATTGAGAGCTACTTCTTGGATACTAAAAGATCAGGCGTTAGGGTCGGTCTCCAGGTGCCCATTCTATGACGCAGATGTTTTGGATCCCTACGTGCCCCCTTTACTCATGTCACCTGTGCTTCATCATGTCATGACTGTCAGTGCAGGACTGGCGCACTGCATTTAAAGAGAATAAATGGAGCCACTTTTAAATGGCATCAGCTGTGATTACTCTCACAGTGGTAGGGACCTCCCTCTTTCAGATCCGCCGGCTGGCCTGCATTCGTTCACTAATTTCCACAGGTCAACAGCCACTTTTAATCAGAGATGGCTTAATGTATCCCAAAATACATTTTTTTATTTGAAAACTGTCTTTACTTTTTTGGGAGTACTCGGGTTTTTGAGATATTTTCAATTTTTGTTTTTAAGTGCGCAATATGGATTTGACCATGCATTGTAATTTATAGCTATGGGGTTTCGGGGAAAAAAAAAATCGCCTGTTGGTGAACCTAACCCCTAATTCATAAATACTATAGTACTAAATGTCTGCATTTTGGACACCCCGTTAAAGCCCCCAAAATTTAAATGACAATAATTGACAAATGTGTTTTTCACAGGACAGCGACGATATTATATTATTCATCTCAACACCGAATATAATCCACCTCCGCACCAGGTTACACCGCTCGCTGTGCAGGATTTATGTGGTTCATGAAATTAGAGAACAATGGGCACAACAACAGCTACATCAACAACAGTAATAGTCCATTTCTACAAATACCTGCAAGTGTTTACATGTCCTAATAAGCACGTCGATAACATTTTAAGAAAACACAACAATGTCCTCCTGAAACATAGCTTTCCATCCATGTAATGAATCGACAATTTAAAAATTAGTCTAACTCTTTGAATTTAACACTTGATTGTAAATGCAGAAAAGTGGTGAAGATTGCACGACTGTCTGTGTTCTATGTGTTGTGTTGTGTTGTGTTATTTTTGTTGACTTCAAAATGGCGCCGCGTGAGTGGCTGCCTTTCCAGCAGCTCCTATATTTTGTTGTTGTTCTTCTTCCTTTTATAACTTTGCTGCTGTGAATTGGGAATTTCTCCATTGCGAGACTAATAAAGGTTTTCTTATCTTATCTTATCTTAAATGTGGGAGGAAGCGGTAGGGCATTCACGAAACCCACAAGCATGGGGCGAACGTGCAAACCTCACACTGGAAGGCCATCGTCTGGATTCAAACCCACAACTTGACAACTTCGCGGCGCGTGTTCTTCACCACTCTGCCAGATTTGCACATTTGAAAAGTACAAATACACGTGCGGCTATACCCAATGGGCATTGTGGTTAAATATAATTTCACATACAGCATAATACACACTGCACACTCTATAGATGAATCAAAATATGCTTTACCTGGCAAATAATCGGGCCCATAGTCCTCTAGAAAAGAAAACAATACATAGATCAACACCGCTGACGTCATCTATGGAGATTTAGTTTCTATTCCATGGCCAAGTGGAAAACAACACCGGTTTCATGAACTCACCAAGAAAAGGAAACTGTTCCTGGTACTGAGCCTGGGCAAGCAGCACAACTGTTGGGAGAAATAACAAGACATGATAAGCACACTGGCCGTATTTCTGTCAGCTTTTATGAGTATTCAAATTTGGGTCACAGATGCACATTCGCTTTATCCCTATCAAAGCTGCCGCATGTTTTATGCCTATTTGGTTGAAATCAAAGGTCGTTTTAATATTCCTGAATCAGTTGCTCACTGTGGCGGTTCATCTATAGAAAGATGCATCTCCAAAAGCGAATAGCACAGAAAAGCTTCATTTCAGTACTTCTATTTTTTAAAAATGATAGTAGATAGACCATCTTGATTGATTCGAATTCAATCTGCTTATTTCTTGAGACAGATAATTTGTGGTTATTGTTCACGATGAGGTCGTGCAGAGGTCGTGGGTCCGGCCTTCCTGTGTGGAGTTTGCATGTTCTCCCCGTGCCTGCGTGGGTTTTCTCCGGGTACTCCGGTTTCCTCCCACCTTCCAAAAACATGCATGGCAGGCTGATTGAACACCT
>CAAKHF010011793.1:0-20739 GCA_901007745.1 Hippocampus kuda
CCCTCACCCACTCCACCCCCCACCCCTCATTACATGTTATGTCTTGTGACTTGTTGTAACTGTCATATGCTTTTCTATGTGCTAGGGTCTTTTTTTATCCTAGACTTAAATTATCCTCAGAAGAGGATAGTTCGAGCGTGGTTTTTTTTTTCCCTCTCCCTACCTTGTGTTTTTCCTTTCTGAAGTCTGACTGCAAATTTCCCCATTGCGGGACAAATAAAGGATATCTTATCTTATTAAAATAAAATAATAAAACAAGAAAAGAAAACAAAGGAGACCAAAATAAAAAATCAAATGAACATTATTAGCAAAATGAAGAACACTAAATATAAATAATTTAAATGTAACAAAGCATAAACACAATATCAGAACGAAAACAATAATTAAAATGAAACAAGTGGAAAACTGCTTTTTGAATCTCACTCACTTTTCGAGAAAACATACTCGTTGCCAGATAGCCGTCGCAGACCATCCTGTGGAAGGAAATAAAACCATCGCTAAGATGATAATCTTTGACCTGTCAGGCACAATCAAAAGACCTATCTTCAGTATTTCTCGTGTGTCTTACACTCATAAGCCCGCCAACCAGGTCATTTGTGTGCGGGTCATCATCCTTGGACGCCAGCTGAGGCGAATAGAGCTCGGCAGACCTCAGGATCTCCAGAACGCGCTCCAGAGCCTCAGCCACCGTCAGCGGACTGTTCTCCTGGGCAGCATTGATGATGTTGATCACCTGTTCAAACGGACACCATTTTCTCCGACAGAAGCAAAATCGACACTGTAGCGTAGAGAAATGTATGTATGGTACAATGTCATATCGATTATGGACCCCATTCCTAAAACAGCTGAAATGGAAGAGATTTTTTTTTTAACTAAATAATATAGCAACCTTGGTGATGGGAGCCTCGATGGTCATGGAGTGAATCCTGGCGATGGAGGAGTGTCTGCGGTTCTGTAAACCGGTGGCTGGTGGCAGAGTTTCAGAGCTATTAACATTGTAAGAGTAAAAAAAAAAAAAAAAAAAGCTAAAATCCTTTTTTAACTTCCTCACCGTCACTGCTGCGAGAGCTGAGTGATCTCGAATCCATCGAGTCTTTCCTCCTATCGCGGTGGAGTAGAGAGTGGCACTCTTAAAATAACAAGGTGGAAGGCGGTAAAAACAAATAAAAGAAATTACTAAAATATATTCGAATAATTATGTGATGAACACATCATGATGCCTTAGGCTAATCCTCTGCTATCTGTGATTAAAATGGTTAAAATACTGTTAGAAACACAGTACAGTAGCGTCTTTGCTCCTGCATCGCAGCAATAAGAGTGGCTAAAACACTGCTAACAGAGAAGGAGCTAACATAGCATAAAATGAGCTAATGCGTTGCCAACAAGTGAAAAGCTTTCCCTTACTACACCCTACTGAGACTTATACATGTCTAACAAAATTCATTATCGGTACGAACATGCCAAAACTAGAAATATAACAAACAAGATTGCCCTGCGAAGAGCAGCTACTACCACATCATTTACCTGAGTGTGAATATTCAACGCTGCACAGATCCTCCTTGTTATACTTGTGCACCTGACACTGGAAAATTAAAAGAGAGAATTCATTTGAAGACACATTGAAAGCGAGTCATGTGTAAAATTACGCAGCATGACACTTGCATTCAAATTTATTCCAATGCATTTTACTGAGAACAACCTTTAATGAAATCTTTCTGGATGTTCTAAATATAGCAGCAAGAAGCATATCATGCACTGCCGTGGCTATTCCAATGTGCTTTACTGCAAACAACTGATACATTATCGTAAACTGGCTCGTACAAAACTAAGTGGGATGAAGCACATATCAACACATCTAATGATGTAGCTTCTTGGACTGCGTTCTGAAAAAAAAAAAAAAAAATGTCTGTAGAATGATCTCAACCAAGCCCCTGGAATACTTGAGATGATGGCGGCCCTGAAGTGAAAGGGAAAAGTTAAACAGAACATGCTTGAAGTCCCGAGCACTTCCAAGAACACAGCCAACTAAAGAACACAATGAAATGGAAATCCAGTTATACGGCCAAGTGTGTGTTCAAGGACTAATGAGTGATTCTGCGTGGAGAAACGTGGCATGCGGTCGGATCACATACCAAAGAAACATGTGGTCTTGTATTGTGTGACTAATAGTTAGATCATATCGAATACTAAACTTGCATCACTACTTTTCATCAGTGTTTTGCTCACAGCACACAAATAACTCCCATCACGACGGAACGAATCGGATCAGCCGCTCGAGATTCCCAATCCCAGCAAGCAGGATTCGGTGCCATTTGGCAGGCCAATGCAAAAGGCTGAGTCACCTTTTGTACACACGAGGAGGAAAAAGCGCTAACGCTAGCCCCTCATTCGTAAAAATAGACATCAGGCCTGGCCACTAGCCTTCACGGGCCTTATCCTGACGCTTAGCCGTAGCTTAGCCATAGCTTAGCGTAGCTTAGCGTAGTGTGATGTCATTGGGACGGGAGCCTCGCTGAGCGAAGCGATGTGCTGGATTCACGAATCAACTCAGCCCGGGATTTGTATTGATGTGCGTTTTCAGAACAATAATAAAAAAATGTTTGCGATACATTCAAAGGAATGTCAAGTAAAGGCGCACAATCAACTGAAAAACGTCTTTAATATGTTACATGCACCTACTTGACTGTTGTTGTCCGCATGTGGTCTCTTGATTGCTACAAAGTGTCGGATCTTCCTGTCGGGAAACAACGAGAAGAAAGCTATCAGCGATTTCCACCTTCTTTGAAACATTTGATGTCGGGACTCACCCTCCTTGCCCGACGACTGGTGTTATATTCACATGTTGCGCCATACTGTCACCCGACTTTTTTCTGCCGTAGTAAATCCCCTGCCATTCCTGTGAGTGATATGGCACACTGAAGTTCCGTTCTCGGCAGGTGCGTTGGGTCGAACGTAAACTCACTTTTCCTTTTTCAATGCAGGTGTTGATAGCGTCGAAGAGGTCTGCCCTGTTTCTGTCGCTCTTCGGTAGCTCGGTCAGCTCCTTGCCGATCAGTTCACCCTTGTGGTAGCCCATCATGCGTTCAAAGGCGGGGTTCACGTACTGTCATTCATGGTGGATCGGTATCGCATTTTATTCCATCATGTCCTCACTACCAATGGGGAAAAAAAGCTTTTTGTAGTCTTTCCCTCCTACCTGTATGATGTGGTCTTCACTGGTGATCTCCACGGCTTCCTGGCACTTTTCCAGAGCCGTGAAGGCCGAGTTACAAGCCCTACCGTTATTAAGACTCTGTCAGTGCTTGACCAGTCATGAGCCTCGCCGCACATCCCCATGTGTGAAGTTACCCGAGTTTGAAGTGGCATCGCACTTCTCCGTACTCAAGTTGAACCAGTTCATTATAGCACGCCGACACGCTGGTGTTCTCCACAAACCTCTGCAAAGGTGCGAAGACACGATTGTTGTCTTTGTTCATTAGGTTGAGAAAAAAAAAAGTGGGGAAAATACATACTCGGCTGAATCCGGCACACAGCAGAGGAAGAACAGACGATTCATCCTGGTCAGATGGCCTACAACACGACACAAAGGAATATATGGATAATCCAATGTGGTATTAAGAACTCAACACTGAACTATTTCTTGTTTATTGGAGATACTAACATATATTAACATATTGGAGATTCTCATATTACTAACGTAATATGAGAATAACTCAAAAGCTTTGATCTGAAGACCACAGTTTGCTTCAGAAGAACCTCTGGGAATGATCAAAAATGACCCCAAATGGCCACTTCAAACAAAAAACGGCAGATTTCCCATGATTGTTGGGGCTCCTTGAGTTTCTTTATGGATTTAATCATGATAGACCAAAGTAAAATTGTAAAAAGTACAAATTTGAAGCATGTAGCCTGCACGAAACACAGCGCAGAGAACATTGCGTTGACTTACTTTTGTGGCACAACGGCAAGAATAACAGTGTTTTCGGAGTGCTTCCTAGCACGGATCATACTGCAAAACAATAATCAAAGATAGAAAGTAAACAATGTTAGACATGCTAGCGAGCTCTGAGGACTCAGGATACGCTCTTTGCAATTTAGCAATATTTTTCGGGTAGAGAAGGTTAAAATTTGGTGGCAATCTGACAAAAATCTCTAGAACAATCTCATATTTGAAGGAGCTCTGGAAAAGGTCAAAATGAATCTCAAATGACCACTTCAAACCAAAATAGCATTTCCAGTGTGATTTCAGACCTATTTTTGTGGGTCCTACTTGTGATAAACATACCGAAGAATTTTTATGACAATTGATCACGCTCCTCACCGGCATACGACCTCGGGCTCAAAGTAGCGTGAGTGGCGCCCATCAATGACAACGATCTCGTGATGCTTGTCCAGGAAACACTCGAGTGCAGACTCGGGCGTCCGGGCGATGTTGCACCTGAAACCGGCGCGGTCACACGCCCACCACAAAGCGTCGCTCTGGCCGTCCTCTTTGGCGAACACAAGCAACACCTGAGAAAGTTCCAAATGGAAACAATAAAGTTTGAAGCTTTCATCGTAAGGTTGAGCACCCATCATACACTTTTTTAACCAGTTGAACCAAATTTTTTGATATTGCTCTCATTTGTGGCTTCGAAGTGTGAAGTTTCACCCACGATTAAATATGAAAGTAATTGTACTAGTAATCGTAGTCTCACTTGAATGGGCTCCTGGCTCACTCTCATGGGTCCCACACATCGTTCAGTAGAGGAAACCTGCTAAGAGAAGCAAAACTTGAGCAACGCTATATTTTTGTCACAGCGGATGGTATCCGTGTAACGTGCTGTATTGCAGGGCCCCCGTGTGTGCGTCGTAGACCTTCACCATGCATGACAAAGCCATGAATGAGTATCAATGATATTTAATTTATTTATGTAAATGCACCCACTTGCTCGCCACAAAACGCACACTGTTCACAAACTTGCGACGACTCTCATCACCATCTGCCTGACCTTCAGGCGTGAGTGTCGGCATCAGCGCCTTCATGTGACTCGCACGCACACTGACCAGAGGGGTAAACAGACCACTTGTGCACACAAAAATGCGGACGATAACACTGAGACAAATGTACACACGGGAGCATGATCATCACCGTGGAAGATTGTCAATGTCCTGCAGGGGGAAAAGGCTTCAAGTGTTGGTCTCAAATAGTCAATGGTATCATTGATCACTCCTCTGAAGCAACAGTCGATATGCCAACCAACACACACACTCGTGACACGGTGGT
The DNA here is from genome assembly GCA_901007745.1 of Hippocampus kuda. Taxonomy (NCBI): domain Eukaryota; kingdom Metazoa; phylum Chordata; class Actinopteri; order Syngnathiformes; family Syngnathidae; genus Hippocampus; species Hippocampus kuda. The sequence continues at coordinate 5,267 of CAAKHF010011793.1, forward strand.
AGATGCAGCTATTCAAACAAGCTTGTGTTCATCTGCTGCCACTTTTCGCATCTTGATTTATTTCTGGGTTTGGTCGGTTCACATAGCTGACTTTTGCCCAGCTGGCCACTGATTAGAAGCAAAGCTCTAACTCGTACAGTCAGTGGCAGTTTCTGGCATGTGCAGTGGAGTTTTACAGGACGGCATTGCTGAATTGCTTAAGTGTATCTCCATAACCCAACAAAAAAATATATATATATATATATATATATATTTTTTTTTAAATGTATTTATTTATTTATTTTTAAGGAAAATATCACTCTGGAGTCATAACACTGTAACACCAACTCAATTTGTTAGCCCGTCTATGGCGTTTTGCATTGTTTATTAGCATTAAGCTAGACTGACTTATCTAAATCTACAGTATTTGTTTGGGGGGGGGGGGGTTTCTCTCCCCGGGCTAAAGGGGGCCTTTATCGATACAAAAGATGGGTTGACTTTTTTCCATTTCAATTACATGTTGAGCAAGTGCATTCATAATCAACGCGACTTCGCCTGTGACGTCACAATGATACCAGTGCTGCTGGCCCCCAGTTCTGCGGCTCATAAACAAACACAGAGGCCTGCTCACGTGTGCTCGGCCGCTTGGCCGTTACCTTGACGCCGGCGTCGCTGGTCTGCGTCTCGGCCTCGATGAGGACATGGGCGCCCCCTCCGCCTCCGCCCGTATCCCGGCGCTCCCGGCGGGAGTTGAAGCTCGAATGTCTGCTCTGGTAGGCGATGACGGACGGGATGGCGTCGGCCGCATCGGTCTTGATGAAGAGGCCGTGCAGCGCGCCGCCGCCGCCGCCCCCCTGCGAGATGGTGGTGGTGGTCTGGTGTGGCGAGTTGGACTCGTCCGAGTCGCGGCAGTAGATGACGCCGCTCTGCGAGACGTGGATGCTGGGTGCGCAACCCATGCCGCCGCCCCCGCTGAGCCGAGTCGCCGTCCTCCTCCACCTCCTCAGCTAAGGCACCAGGCTCGATGTCATGTTTGCTATCCCGCACGATGGCTCTGCTACGCAGCGTCCAGTGAATGAATGGAGCGGCACCTGACCGCATCACACCCACCGCTTCTTCTGTAACATGTTGAGCTTGATCGTCAAGTAACTGACTTGATATGACATTAGTTATTCCCCCCAATATCCCACCCACTCACAATATGACATAACACCCCCCCCCCTTCCGATCTTTACACATGACCAAAAATCATAACAATGGTAGATTTTCATCACGTCTACGGAATTTCCCAGTCTTAAAATAGAAAACACGAAACCAGACATTGAAATCCGTATGGCTGAGGTGCCACAAGTCTTTCCTCAACTGCATGAAAAAAAAATAGTATTGACAATAACATGCACAAAGGAACGTATCACAACAGTCAATCAACTTAATATTCGTCATTTTTCACACAAAAATAAAGCATACATGCCAGTGAGTATTGCATTTGTCATTAAATATATATGAAATAAGTTGGTGAAAGTTTAACTGTGCAAATTTCATGAGCTATGGTGTTTTCTATTATGTGTTAGCATTAAGAAAGCAAGCTTTCACGGAGGCATGTCATAAAAAAGTTATCAAGACACGCAAAGGAACTGTGTTGTCACCTTCCATCCTTCCACGATCCTAATTCATTTAGCTCCCTCTTGTGGTCACTTACTATAAAACAGTATACAGTATGTACAAACTTATAAACGCTGCTTCATTTGCGAGTTTGAAAGAAAAATTGGGCTCTAAATTTTATTGTATCGCAGGTAGCGTGTGTGGGCAAAAGTATGACTTGATTTATATGCAATGTTGTGTTAGCCACTTTGTCCCAAATTAAAATTATTTTACTATACTTATTAATGTGCTTGTATTCTTGATTAAGTTATCTTTCTTGTTTTACTATGAAAATTAATTTCTTCACACTCATTAACACTAGTTTTTTTTTTTTTTGCTCTACCACATCAATTACTAACAAAGCCTCTCCATTTAAGAAAAATTAATAGGCCCTTGAGCACAAAAGTTTGCCCAACCCTGACAGTCATACCTAGAACATGTAATTGTGTGTGTAACACACACACACACACGGAGGCAAAAGATGCTGAAGGCGCTGTCATGGCCTTCAACAGGAAGTTGCCGTTGAGCCTCTTCTGCTGGCAACACCGAGTCGACTAGCTTAGCCCGTTATGACATAAGCCGGCCTTTGTTTCCCTCAATCTCAATTATGCACGGCTCAACTGAATCCTCGTTATGTGCGCGCATACGCGCGCGCACACCCACACTCACACACACACACGTTTGTGTATAATTGTCTATGTCAGTGTTTCCCAGCTTTTAATGAGCCTTTAGATGAGAAAAATCTCACAACACACCACCAAACAAAATAGTCACAAAAAGTATATCTACCGGTACTGTACTTCTGTTTGATGGCAGTGAATTCGATTTAACTCACTTCACAACAAGCAGCCATTTTGCAAAGGTAACTGTTCTTCTGACAACTAATTTCCCAAATGTCAATGTAGTTTTTCTTTACTTACCACCATCTAGTGGCTCGGTATGCGTACTACAACTTTTTCTGACATGAATTTTAGCCCCCCCCCCCCAAAATGGATGAATATAATGATACAATTTTTACAATCTTTTTGTCAATTTACCGAGAGATTCCTCTATTGGCCACCAAGCTCAAGTCATTGTATGGGCAACAGATCATCTTTGCGCCATCAAGATGGCACTGACATCAGTAGAGAAGCTATCTTGTGGGCTATTAAAGGCAGCTTGTGGAGGAAATTCAAATTTTATTTCGAAGAAATGACAGACAGGCATGTCAGAGATGTTGTCCACCCGCTTGCTAAATTTAGCTCTTTAATTTCTATCATGCCCTGAAGGCGTGTAATTATTTTTGATGGAGGTATCCAGCTTGACGAGCGAGCTTATCTCAAACACACATGTTGTCCTGCATGTGGCAGTCGCCAGGAGCCAGCTGGGAGACGGGAGTCTTCTTTTCCGGGGTGTCTTTGAACCTTGGAGCCTTATGACCCTCACGTCTGTTTTTTTCTTCGAAATCAAAAACAATTTCTTCTTCAAAGAATCTTAGATGCATTTTCGTAAATATCAGGAATTTGCAACAAACTTAACATATTATAAATTTATGAAGGTCACATACATGTATCTGTGAACAAAAAAACATTTTTACCACTTCAACATCCCTGAGCTAATGTACGTTAACAACAAAGACAATTTAGTCATTCATGTTGTGTTCGTGAATATCTAGAGGTGGGCATTTTCCAAATTTTCAACATCCTGCATTTTGTATCCGACGTTTGCGCCGGTCAATTTGCACAGCCGACATCTGAGCCAAGCGGCTTTACATTGCCGGCGGCGTTTTGTCACCATCGCGTCCACACAGGGATGGCGTGTAATCAATTTGATCGTCATCATCCAGGTGCAGAGTGAACGTCGTGTAAAATGGCCGTAGGCTCTTTGGAATGAACAGATGAGTGGCAATTAACAGACAGATCGTTTCTTGTTTTATCGAGCGCGAGGAAAAAAAAAACATTTAGAATTGCAGTGAATCTAATGCTATGCTGCAGACGCGCTATGGAGCTCATGTATGTGAAGCGAAACATACGCAGCGGCATCCCTGCATTCAAGCAGACAATACGGATACCAACAGTGATCAGTCGTGATGGAAGCTCAAGTTTCAGTTTCTCATCATGAAATTCTACCAAATATTTCTTTGAACTCAGAGTTTTTCTTTGGATTGCTGTCGTCCACCGGCAAGGTTGACATGCCGCCCCTCCCCTCGTACTCACTGTCACAATCCTTGCCCTCGTCACATGTGCGCAATCACTTGGTAATGGGGCTCGGGGCGGCTGGCAGGTGGTCCTTTGCAGAACTTATAAAAGGTGGCGGCGGTCCCACGGAGTCTCCCAAGATGCAATGACGACGATGATGACGGAGCGCACTTTTCGGCAGCGGTTCTTCTTCTTGCTCTTGAGCTTATGCATCCTCAAGGGAGACTGCAGATTCATCGAGGTAGGACGGTCATCACTCCTCACTCGCCATCATCGTCCTCCTCCTCCTCCTCCTCAAACATTCTCTCTTCGTCCTCGACCGTTGTAGGATAACGACGTCCTCAAGGATGAATTCTATTCTTTCTTCAACTCGGACCTGCCCAGGGAGACGGCGCCGGAGCTGATTATGTACCGACGACCACTGCGTGAGTTTTTCCTCAGTTATAAGGACTTCCGCTTATTTTCTCAGAATTACATTTTAGATTTTTCAACAAATGTAATTTGTCAACATGGTAGGCAGTTTAGTCTTCAATAAACCGATGACCCCTGGAAAATCTGGATGAAGTGGCTGGGGAGAGGGAAGCTACCCTCACGACCCCGACCCCAGCATCAGCGAATGAAAATAGATGGATGGTTAAACAGATTGTGTTTTTTTTTTTCAAAATATCTGTGTGGATTTTCGCAATCATCCATTTTGATTTATCAATGAAGCGAATTTCTTAACGTTGGAAACATCAAGATAAGGCGTCAGTAAACTAATATACATGAATAGGAAGGTGTGTGTGTGTGTGTGTGTGTTTTTTTTTTTTTTTTAATATAGTGCATCATAAATAACGTAGAGGCTTCAAAGAAACAAATGTACCTCAGGTTGTATGGACATGGTTGCTGTTGAGGGTCGCTTCACCTTCATGGCTGAGTATCCCCAACTCAGCTGCGCCGCCTTCTTCATGGCTGAGCCCAACGAGGTTATCAGCCTCGAGTACGACAGCGTCGACATCGACTGCCAGGCGGGAGACTTCATCACGGTGAGGCCATCGCCGTCATGGGGAAATAGGGATTTGAGTGCCGAGCGATGGCAATACAATAAGCAAAGTGAGGACTACTAACAAAAAAAAAAACAAAACAAAACAAAAAAAAAACGCTTGCTTATGGTGACATGTTGCGACGGATTCTATCATGGTTTATATGGTCACATTGTTCGGATTGTGCGGGCTAATGACTTTGACCTCGCGTGAAGGCCGTGACTGCTGTTCTTGAGCAATAAAAATAAGAAAATGCTCACGTTGAAGTAGCGCATAATAAAACACCATTTTCCATTTACGTGACCTCGATCTAAAACCAATATGTATAGTGAGAGCAAGAAAAATATAGTCCTAGTAATCCTCATATCTCGCACGTGCTCTGAAAGGTGTTTGACGGCTGGGTGTTGAAAGGCGAGAAGTTTCCCAGCTCGCAGGATCATCTGCTGTCCCCGCGCGAGCGATACGTGGACTACTGTGATTCCTCCACTTCCACCCGGAGAATTGTGCGCTCCTCGCAGAACGTGGCCATGATCTTCTTCCGCGTGCATAACGCCGGCAGCGGCTTCACCGTCACGTTCAGGAAACTTGCCATCCAATTTCGTAAGTAAATGCGATGCTTTGATACAACCCAAGAAATGGTGATGCAGTCTGATTCTTTGGACAGAAAAAAATACTTGAATGTCTCATAGTTAAAATTAATAGCACACAAAATGTCCTTGTGCTATGCGCTACTTCCATCTTGTTTTGCTTACTAAACATAGAAGAAAAAGAATCCTTGTGCTAAACTCCCAATATTTTCCGCTCACTTTGAAATTGTACTTCTGATACCTCTCAAATGTGTCTGGAATTTTGTCTGACAGCTAAAACAAAGAGCCAACAATCCAAACTTTGAGGCCATTTTGCTCATGGCTGTTGCGCAATATTTGAATGTTAGCATTGTGCTTTTCTTTCTTATTGTAGAACAAGAAACATTCGTTGTTTACGTGTCAGCTTGCCAGTGAACGTGTCACATTTGCCATCGTTGCAGCCTGCAATGTCATCTCACAGTCACCAGAAGGCACTTTCACCATGGTCAGCCCACAGCAGCACAGGAACTGCAGCTTCTCCATCGTCTACCCGGTAGAGGTCGACATCTCAGAATTTTCATCCTTCGGACTCCTCGGCAGCTTCCCAAAGGTGAGGCAACACGTAATGAATTTCGACCTCATCGCATACTAATATGCTTACATTGGGTTCTACCCGCTCAAAATTGTAGGTTATTCTATTGTTAGATCAGACTGACACTTTTAGTAAAAAGAAGTCACATGTCAGATTGAAACTACGAGAACTAGACAGCTGTATTTTGACCCATTTGCCCTTTTGTGAGTTTTGTTTGGACTAAAAACGTTGGCTCCTCCCTCCAGTGGCCCACGTCGACTTGCGACTCGGAGGACATGCTCCAGCTCTTGGGGGGGAATGGTCTCGACACATCCAAGATGTTCCCCCTCATGGAGCTCTGCAGCTCCTCTGCCAGGCCCAGTGAGTACCGGACATATATGTCTGCTGTATTCTATTCTTTGTATATTCGACATAATTTTCTTGACAGTTATTCAACACAGCTTTTGTTCTGTCATCTCCCTGCAGGCCACGTGAAGGTGGGCTGCGAAAACACGGTGGTGCGCATGGTGTCCAGCGGCCGCAATGTCAACAGGGTGTCCTTCAGCTACCGCCTGCTGGACAGCCAAGAGCTGCAGAGGCTGCGAGTCAACAACGTGGAGGATTTCTGCTTGGCCAACTGATCTCTCTCATTTATATGTCCAAAAGACCAAACCTGAATTGGAATATCAATGAAGACTAACTGTGTGTTTTATATATTTTGTTCTTCCCCCTTTCCCCCAACATCTGTGCTGTTTGTTGCATAAAGTCTTGACATTCTAGTGATGAACGGTGCTAAAGTGAATTTATTGTCAGAGTAATGCACCGTTAATAAATACAACTCATTGGCATTTGTATACAAATACTTTTTTGGAATAAAATTACACTGCATGGCAAAGCAATTATTCATCTTGTTTCTTGTTGAGAGAACACATCAATGTTTCCACTTTACATATTGCAACCGTAGTCATGACGATCAACCACAACAAAAGCTGCACTCAAAATGAGGCTTAAAAAAAACAACAACTTTTGACAGTAATTTATTATTTGTCTGTGGCACAGTATTTTTTTTTCTATTTGTCAGCAGCATATTCAAACATATATGTTTTGAGCTGTTGTGAAAGCGCAATATAATAAAGATGAATCAAATGAAGTATTTTCAACCTTTTAATTGGCATGCTTCAAATTTAAAATACATCTATGAAAGTAATTTGAGGGGTCTGCAGCAGATTTCTTTTTAACTTTTATTGGCCCTTGGCTTCATTTAAAAAAAAAAAAACAAATAATTGGCTATGTGGCAAATAGTTTTTTTTTTTTTTTTACAAAAAATAAATATAGAGTTTAGTTTCGTAAAAAAACACTTTTTTTTTTATTCTAAAGACCCAAACTACAAGCATCAAGGCAAGCTACTTTTTTTTTTTGTCATCAGTGCTTCAACAGCCATAACAAATCCCTTGAATGTAAATTGTAAAATTATCCAAGGACGTCTTGATTGATTGCAACCTTTTCAGCGCTATACGACTCGAAATTACGACGTCCCATCGGGCTGCCCGCATCCGCTCTTTTCAATCAAAGCTAATTAAGTTAACAAGGTACATTTGAGTGTAAAAAAAAAAAAAAAACATCCTACGTAATTGATTTTGCTGGAGAATGTCATCGCCAATCAAACGATGACAAGGTGGGAAATGGGAATATTTTATTCTGGATTTTACGCTTTACCGGAAGTGTCGGATTCAGTGCCTGAGGCGGGAAAGTGTGTCGGAAGTGAGGGTCCGACGCAACTGGACGCAGGTGCTACGTGCGTCACGCTTTCTAGGAGGAGCGTCGCTTCCGCTTGTCTAAAATGGCCGCTAGGGTGTGCGGGGTGTGAGGTTTGCATCAGCTCAAAGTGTGGAAACGCAGATGTGCTTTCACACTTTCACACAATAAAATAAGATTGCTCGTGTGCGTGCGTGTGTGTGACGATTTCTGGGTCATGGTGAAGGTGGAATTTGTTAGGGGATGGAGGCGTGGGGATTTAAAAAAATTTTTTTCAAGCTTTGCTGGTCACTAAAATAAAACAAAATGATACTCCACCAGGGCAGGCTTTAAAAGGAAAGGGAAATCATCACATTTATTGACAACAGTGTAAATCAACATTCAGGTTTTTTTTAATGACAAAGCTATACATTGTGGTTTAAAAGGGAACATCTATTTGGTGGTCTTCTTATTCTGTTCTTGGAAAAAGTCGTTGCAGGCAACGGTGAGCGCAGCCACCAGCACAACAAACTCATTGAAGTCTACCTCGTTGTCTTTGTTGGAGTCCAGGTCACTCATGATCTTCTCCACCAGCAGTGGGTCCTTCTGCGACTGAAAAAAATAAATACATAAATAAATAAATTACACCATGCTCAAAGACTTGAAGATGTGTCATTTACAATGGCATATTTTTATTTACAATTGCCAGCCAAGTGCAAAAATGCAACTCATCTTAACTAATTTCACAATAAGCAGCACTTCCAGTTAAAGTTTCACTGTCACTGTTACTATTAAATTATACGTGTGTATTTAAAACAACCACGGAGCTTAGCATTTCAGTCTCGTAACTTAATGCTAACACTAAATAGCATCTATGTTTTACTGCCATAACCCTTTAAGCAATGCACTGAACACTAATAGTGAAGCAACACATTTGGACAGACAATATAACAGTTCTCACAGTCATATATTCTTTACTCTCGAACAAGTGCTGTACTGATGAGCTGTGAGAGAAGTTGAGATGTGTAAATAAAGTTCAACTGATTTTTTCTTTAATTTTCCAGAGTAATATTTTTTGAATTCTATTTTAATTTAAAATATTTAACTAAATACAATACATGTATTTAAATATATTAAAATATGTATTTTGAGTTAAAAATAAAGCTAAATTCAAATATGAACTACTATTTAAGACATTGAATATTTTTATTAAATAATAATACATTATAGTTGAATACATTTTTACTGTTTTCAATTCATTCAAATTGAAAAAATACTAATCGCTTTCACTGCTTTTATGATTTAAATGCAATGAAACAAGACTATCTCTGCACTCAAGGTCTGCAATCAGATGCGATTGCCACCCACGGGGCTATGATGACGTCATGGCAGCATCTATATTTGGAAGTGACGGGGGCCCCGGTTGACACTGATGACGCGCCAGCAGCTGAGGCCTTCGCTTCCATTCACATGCAGGATGATAACAAGAAACTCAAAAAAATAATAAACATGTCAGTGACAGCAATCTTCCAGATGACCGTCTCAATCACCGAAAGTGCTATTTGGTATCACGTGGGCTCTGGGGGGCTTTATCTTCAACAACTGCACAACCCCCGCTGTCTACTACATATCCCATTGGTGATGGACAAGGTCAAAAGATGCCTTCATTGTTTCCTGTATACAGTCGCTCTCTGAAACATGATCATGAGGCCGTCCTTTTGGCAATTCACACCTCCCCAAAGCACGATATAATAAAGATGAGGTGAGTCTGTGAACGAAGTGAAGAGAAAAAGCGCGACGACAGGTCAAAGGGTTACCGTAAGGAAGTCCGTGAGCTCGGTGTGCAGCAGCTGCTTGAGCTCGCCCTTGTTCAGCTTATACTTGTCTCCGTCATGGCCCGAGTAGTTGTAAAAGACGGCGATCAGCGCGTCCATGGCGCCCTCCAGCTGACTCGGCATCTTGCTGGCCCAAATAAGCAGAAGATGAAGAAGAGGAGCAGTCCTACCTGGGAGTGGAGGTGTTCAGGTGTGACGGCTCACTTGTTTGTCAGGAAGGGAACCACAAATGGGGAGAGTTGGCGTTGACGGCTGGAGGGGTCCGCCCGACGGGGTAATTAATTCCACAGGCGAGAGCATCCATGGCGACCATCTTCCTTTCCAGCCGCGTGCTTGGAAAACAAAACAATTGCTAATGTGACCCTGCCTCCACTCCCCCCCAAGGGTGCGAGAGAGCCTACACACCGCCTTCTCCATCTCGGTGTTCAATCATTCCGTGCTCTCCCATGTGATTGGGGGTTGATATTGCAATGATCGCAGGATGTGAGCTGAGTCACACAGGTGAGTCCCTGCTCTGAGTGACTCGGAGGATTTAAACCCTCTCAGAGTATCAAGGTTCCTCAGTCTGTATTAAACAGAATACCATGAGTGCTCTGGCGGGAATCACTGGAAAGACGACAGACTCTGATTAGTGAACAGACTCGCCGAGAAACACATTTGGATGTGGAGGTTTACTGACTTGAGTTTTAGGAATGAGCAGAAAAACAGAATCGGACGAGTCCAGTTCGCGGCCTCACTGGAAAACTCTTTTAATGGACTTGTAAGGAAACACTGTTGATTCGGACAATTCAGTTTACAGAATAGCTTCAAAGAGAATAGACTCAGATCACATGATTCAATGACTTTGTTTGTTATCTTGCTCTGAAGCCAGATTTATTTTTTAACCATGGTGAGTTTCATCCTTTTCTAATTTTCCTGACTTAACAGCCGCCAACCAGAATAGCAGCCAGCCCCTAAAGAGAAGCCCCGCAGGACATTTTTTTCTTCCACTCGCAGCCGCAGCAAGTTTCCATTTGTTAGACTTGACGAAACTCTTGCAGCAGCAGGAGGCGAGCATCATTAAATGATTGTTATTGTCATGTCGCTGAGATAAATTGAAATAGTGGGACAACAGATCAGCAGTTTATTTATGAGCTGCTTGACGGACTGTACTCTGTGGCATCCGCGAGATTGTTGCAAAGATAACACAACATCCTCAATGTGACTTTGTCCCTCAAGAGAGTATGCGAGTGTGGTATATAATGTATGCGTGTGTGACAGGCATAAAGTAGGATAATGTTTGTAGTCTATGGTATACTGCAGACAATGTGAATAAACATATTGACATGTATTCCTACACACACACACCAACTGTGTGTATGGATGGATGGATGGACAGATTCAGACACCACTGTGTTGAGCTCTACTGCTCTCTACAGGCCCTTTGGAGACAACACAACGGGCCGGCCATTCAACCTCAAATTTGAAATCATCTACGAATCCATCCATCCATCCATTTTCTAATCGATTTATCCTCACAAGGCTTACGGGCGTGCTGGAGCAGTAGGTGGGGCACACCCTGAACTGGTTGCCAGCAACAGAACATGCAAATTACGCACAGGAAGGCCTAAGCCGGAATCGAACCCTGCACCTCTGCATTGTGAGGGGGGCGTGCTCACCAGTCATCCACAGTGCCACCCGTTGAAAATAATATTTTCCATAAATAATTGAAATTGAAAGAAAAGTGTGTTTGAAAATTGTGCCCCCCCCCAAAAAAAAAATTACCCAGCCGTTTCCTTGGCAACCACAATGCAGAGTAAGGGAAGGAAGTAACGACAAGGACAATTACGTCAGACACATAGGAAATGACACACAACAAGAATTATGACACCTCATTAATCATGCAAAAAATAAATAAATCATGCAAAGTTTTCGCAATATAACAAGACAAAAAAAGCTCACAATGGACGTACAATGGGAGGAAGTGTGATTGACTTCCCTTTTGAAAGCCTCAAATGAGCATTTTTGTGTTTTTGTGGTGTGTGTGTGTGTGTGTGTGTCCTTGTGTGAGACATATTAACCCACTTCCACACTACAAGATACACGCTTGACGTTCGGTCATGCTCTGACCTTTTCTTTAGTACACCCGGTTCAAGTTTAGTAGCAATCGGACAAAAATCTTGAGGACAAGTGTGACCACTGGAAATGGCCAAAATGACCTTAAAACAAGATATTTAAACCTCAATGGCAGACTTGCTTTGCTCCAGATATGGCTTCAGGTGCTTTTTTGTGTACCTCTATTACATTTCAAAAGTCTTGGACAACTTTGTCTTTGAGGTAGCCCCAGAAATGGCGAAAATTACCCTAAATGAGCTACCTTGATCCAAAATGGCTGACTTCCTGTGTCCTTTCAAGCAGGGCTTCTTGAGACTAGAAAAGAAAAAGATAGAATAGTAGATACATTAGATAAAAATAGATAGAAATGTGTATTGAATTTCAAACTATCTGCAACACGTTTGTCTTGCAAATGACCAAATTGACCATTAATTACATAATTTTGCTGTAATGAAAAAATAAAGCAACCGCTCGTTTTTGGGAGAGCAAATGGACGACTAAACGGGGAAAAATGAGAGCGTCTACGGGTTCCGAGTGCTGGCTGCCATCCTTGTGCCCATGAAAAGGGGTCTTTACAGAGCGCCCTTTTTTTTTAAAGCGGAGACGGGGAGGGGGGGTTCGGGGTGCATGGTAGGTGGGGCTTGAATATACATAAAAGCTTGAGCCAGTCGGACCGTCCAAGTTGGCACAGCCTCACCAGACGATTTGCCGTTAATGTTCTTTCCAGCCGAGGTGGTTTCATCCCGGATGTCAGGGGCGAGCAACGTGACTGCGGGGCCCCCCGGGTCCAGTTTGGTCCTCCAGCCGGCCTGGGACTACCTTCGCCAGAACCACCACAACCTCCTGAGGAGCCCATTGTTCCCCGTGGCACTCTCTGTCTCCACTTACTTCCTCTTGGTTGGGGTCTACACGGCGCTGGACCTGCTGGCACCCGCCTGGCCCAGCGTCAACCGCTACCGGCTGCACCCGGACAGACCCGTCACCTGGCCGGGCATTGGGACCACGCTGGGTGTCACCGTCTACAACCACATGCTCTACATCTTCCCTGCCGCTGTCGGCCAGTGGCTGTGGAGGCCACCCACCCCACTGCCTCCCCAGGCGCCCACCCTTTGGGAGTTCTCCCTGGGGATCCTGGGCTGCATGCTGGTCTTCGACTTCCAGTATTACCTCTGGCACCTGCTGCACCACCGCGTCCCCTGGCTTTACCGCACCTTCCACGCAGTGCACCATGAGTACCGGCGCCCATTTAGCCTGGTCACGCAGTACCTGTCTGGCTGGGAGCTGGTCAGCGTGGGCTTCTGGGCCACAGTGGACCCAGTTCTGCTGCGGTGTCACTGCCTCACCACGTGGGGCTTCATGGTCGTCAACGTCTACGTGTCCACCGAGGACCACTGCGGCTATGACTTCCCGTGGTCCATGCATAACTTGGTGCCCTTCGGCCTCTGGGGGGGCGCCCCAAAGCATGACGCCCACCACCGGTGGCCCGCCACCAACTTTGCGCCTTTTTTCTCCCACTGGGACCAGCTAGGGGGCACCCACATGATGCCGCCCACCAGCGGGCACGGCTCCGATGGTGATCCTAAGGACTAATGAATCACTTTTGTACCTTCTCCTGACCCAGAATGTTCCCTTTCCTGTCTGCTCTTCGATGTTGTTTCGATTTTATGACTTTCTGGTAAAATGTGACGTAGACCGTGATGCACCGTTTTCAACTACTCCCACTACTCTTCTTTTGTTGTTGTTATTATGCCAATCTCTCAGGTCTGTTTCCATACACGGGGAACAAAAAAAAATAAAAATCAAACAAATAAGTGCACTTACTTGACAGCTGTGTCTTTTCAATGAGCGAATGTCAGCGGGGTGGCATGTTGTGTGTGATCTCGGCCACGCTTGCTCATTCTCTTTCCTCGCCGGCTTCCCGTCGTGCATGAATGGTGGTCTTTTAGCAGCAGTCCAGGGTCGGGACGCACGGCTTGCAATACTAATGGCTCTGCGGCTGCGCTTGAAAGGAGTTCTCATTTAAAGTGCAAGTGATCTAAATATGTATGTTGCATACAAAAAGAATATAGATCCCAGTTCAAATGCCTTTTTTTTTTTTTGTGTGATATAAAAAAAAATGTCCAAACTTATTTTCCACCATTGATGTGATCTACAACCTGTCAATACAATTGAAAGAACAAAAAGAAAAAATTTTTTTGTTTTTTTTTTTAACCGTTTTTTAACCGCAAATGTATTGCGCTGAAGATGCATTTTCGGGGTGTAGGGATTAGCTAGCGACTGCTAACTGCTTGCTACAGTGGTAGAAATGGACCTACCTGTAATTAAGTGGCAATTGTGACATCACTGATGCAAACAAAGGCGCCCAAAGTTTTTATCAAGTTGGTTCGAGGCAACTTATGTCCCGTGACAAATCGTCATTCCGCCAGTTTTCAGCCACACCTAAAAAACAAAGCGGAAATGCCGAAAAACACTTCAACGCTATATCTCCACAAATCAGTGCTACATAGTTCTGAGTCTGCAGCTCTTCAGCATTTATCATTTTCTCAACGTGTCATGCGTTGAGAAACAAATGTTCTTTAAAGTGCTTCGTGACAGCTGCAGCACTTGTGTAAAATGCATTCTATTGTATTGTATAAACCTCTTGATTTCCCTTCACAGGGTTTTCAAAACAATAACCATTAAAGCAGCAAATGAAAGCAAGTTTGAATCCTGGCTTGGCCCCGCATTCCCGGTGACGCTGTCTCCTTTGTGGCTCATCACAAGGGATGGCCAAAACTGGTTTGTCGTGGTTTGCGCTTTATGAGCGGTATGTCTGTTGCAAGAGGGTCATGTTTATTTTAGCAGCAAAGACGCCTCGAGCGGAACCGTCACAGCCGCCCACCATCACACCCAAGAAGCTTTTAAAATCAGCAAAACAGGAAGTTAAAAAAAAAAGTACAAACTCACAGGAGAGGAACTACGTCCATACATCGACGCAGGTGGAAAAGGACAGTTGGCATTTACGAGAAGCTCAAGGCCATATAGCCGCTTGTTACAACACCAGAGATATGCAACTCTATACGAGAAGTTCGGTACACACAGTACTTCAGCACTCTCGTTCAAAGCTTTGTTATAGGGGGCTGTTGTCAAGGGAAACAGGCAGCGCACAGACCCAAAATAGGGGTAGGAGCCTTTTATGCAGGTAACCAAAACCTGCAGAACCACTTTGAGATTTAAATCGTCGCTCTAAAATGGATAATTTGTCTCATCCACTTCAACACATTGGGAAGACTTTTGCCACCTCTGCTCTTTCATAATTGGGAGTGCCCTCCTGCTTTTTCTGCAAAATCAATCTCAAACGGCTCCTTCGTTGTGAAGTAAAGCTCAGTGACCTCTGCCCTAGAATATGCAGGATAGAAATACGACACCTCAAGATGACACTGCTCAGAGGTCGTATGTGCGAGAGTGAATCACTAACCTGCTTTGCACACACGCCGATTCATTTGTGTCACCCTGTCACATCCGTTCAGAGACACTGGTTGACACCAAAGTTGCTGGAAAAATAAATAAATATAAGTCTATATATACACACACATATATATATATATATATATATATATAAGATAAGATAAGATAAGAAAACCTTTATTAGTCTCACAATGGAGAAATTCCCAATTCACAGCAGCAAAGTTATAAAAGGAAGAAGAACAACAACAAAATATAGGAGCTGCTGGAAATATATATATATATATATATATATTTGGCTATTTTACCTTTTTTTTTTAACCTTGTTTTCCTTCAGGTCAAAGGTGGACTGTCAAGAGTGCGTCTTGGATGGCTTTGGTTTGTGTTGTTAGTTTAAAGTTAATCATCTC